>JAHWFP010144703.1:12091-34423 GCA_023313725.1 Lithobius niger
TGGATGCTTTAGTTTCAAAATTGTATAAACCTGCTTCAATGGGAAAGGATTGGCTTTCTATTTTTCGGGTTGATTTCCATCCATTTTATGACCTACAAACAAAAGTTAAACCAAAGAAAAGTGTAAAGAAAATTAAAACTAGTATTACACCAGTTGACACTTCCGAAATAGTAAAGGGTTTCCCCGAGCTATTTAGTGAAAGTATGGGTAAATTTAAGAACTTTAAAACTAAGATTCATTTAAAACCTGATGCAAAGCCAGTGTACTGTCGTGTAAGACCAGTTCCGTTAGCACTTAAACGGAACCGGGTAAAGGGAACCAAGAGATTCGTAGGTTGGTTGGCCTTGGAATTCTAGAGCATGTGAAAACCTCTCAGTGGTCTACTCCCATCGTCATAGTTCATAAACCGGATGGTCAAATCCGGGTGATAGGTGATTACAAGACCACCGTTAACCCCCAACTGGAAGTCGACCACTCTCCGGTCCCCACGGCCGCAGAATTATTATGCGAATTAGCAGGCAATGACAGTTTTTCCCGTATCGAAAGGATGCCTTTCTGCAAATTAAACTCGATAATGAGTCACAAGAAGCTTTAACAATAAATACACCCCTGGGTTTGTTTAGATGGCTTCGCATACCCCTGGGCCTAGCGTCCAGCCCTGGAGTTTTCCAGATGGTAATGACTCAAGTCACCAGTAAAATCTCCAAATGTCTCCCGTTTTACGATAACATCCTGGTGAGCCGGAAGGGGTTGCACATGACGAATCTTTAAACAAACTGTTAAATGCTTTACAAGGTGCAGGAGCCAAACTTAAGATCGAGAAGTGCAAACTATCGTGGCCTGAATTAAAATATTTAGGCCACATGATAAATGCAGAGGGCCTGCATACACTCCCTGAGGTTATCACAAATGCTCCTAACCCAACAAGTATTCAAGAGCTACAGAGCTTTTTGGGTTTTGTAAATCATTACTCAAAATATCTACCAAATCTCGCTCATATTCTGTCACCAGTTACACATTTATTAAGCCCAAGTGTGAAGTGGGTTTGGGGGCAGAATGTGACCGAGCCGTGAGTAAAGTAAAAGAATTATTTCTTAAATCAAAAGTTCTGGTTCATTACGTTCCGAAATAAAAGCTCAAACTCGTCTGGGACGGCTCACCTTACGGGGTCGGCGCGTGCCTCATGCACGTCACGAAAAACAGCGAATCTAGACCGATAGCTTTCACTTCACGTAAGCTAACTGAAGCACAAATTGGCTACTCGCATTTTGATCGGGAAGCTCTCAGTGTGGCTTGGGGAGTGAAGCGCTTTCACGAATACATTTCTGGTCAGCGATTCGTACTGCAGTATGATCAAAAGGCCTTAGTATGGATTTTTGGCCCTAAAAAAGGAATACCGCAAATGGCAGCCGCCAGGGTTCAGCGTTGGGCAGTGATGCTTAATGCGCACCACTATGAATTTGAACAAATTCCCGGGAAACTTAATTTAACAGCTGACGCGTTATTTCGACTTCCCCTACCAAATACTGAGGAGTTCGAAAAAGCTGACGCACAATACAATGTTCTTGCTTTAGAAACTGTTTCAATCCTACCAGTTTTGAACGAGACACTAGTGCTTGAAAGCAAACGTGACAAGATTCTTTCCAAAGTCTATCGCTATACGTACAGGGCTCTAATTGTCTTAGAAAAATTCCATAGCAGAAATGCGATACAAAATACAAATTTGCGTAGCAGTCACAAAAAAATGATTAGCAACTTTTTAAGAGCTAATACAAAACAAAAAGTTTTTAATAACAATACAAAAAGTTTACTTTATTTAAACAATAGCCATTTTTGTTGCAGTTTTACTTTGCTACACGCACGGATGCTTGGTCAAGACTATGGCATCCAATGCACGTTAAGGACTATTCTGACCCGTGTCTGAAACGAAAGCGCCACCAACTAATTACCGAAGTTGATGGCAAGGCCAATGATTTCCTAGAATGCACGTGCGACGCTTGGCCTGCCTAGAAAGTAGGAGGGATTAGCATCTCCGTGTCAGACAACACGATCATGACTACGCTGTTATGTTGTCACGTTTAATCAGTTGCATCGCTAAACTGCGATACATTATTTAATTTTGCATCGCTAAAGTTTAAATTTGTGGTGCAAATTGCGATGCGATACCGCTCATTTCGAGCCCTGACGTAAACCATGGCTGGCCAGAAAAATGCGACTGTTACAGTACTTCACACGCCATACTGAAATCTCGGTTGAAAACGAAACCTTATATTGGGGGTATAGAGTCCTGGTGCCAACGGCCTTGCGGAGACAAATCTTGAAAGACCTACATAGCGCTCACTTATGCGTAGTTAAATTGAAAGGTTTAGCTAGGCAAAAAGTCTGGCGGCCTAAAATTGACTCTGACATTGATAATAAAGTTAAATCATGCCAAAATTGTGAAGAGCACAAAGATACTCAAGCGGCTGGGCCCAAACACACATGGGAATATCCACTAAAGCCTAATGCTAGAATGCACACGGATTTTCTCGGGCCGATGGCCAATTATATGTTATTTATACAAGTAGACGCACATTCAAAAATTCCTTTTGTGCATAAAATGAAGTCCACAGCGTCCGCATGAGTTATTGACGTATTAAACAATCATATTGCTCAATATGGTTTAATGGACAGCTCCGTTACGGACAATGCTGCCCAAAATTCCAAAATTGGTTAAAATCCATTGGGATTAGGCACATGACAGGCCCTAGTTGTGTGCCGTGGACCAACGGTTTAGCGGAAATTTATGTCCACAATTTCAAAAGAGTCTACAATGCCGTGCGGCGACAGGGGTCTACTATTCAAGGAAGTATAAACTCTTACTTGTTATCAGCACGTGTCACAATCTCCGCTACCACGCAAGCAACACCCGGAAAATTATACTTTAACCGAGAATTAAAGTCTCGGCTGGATTTATTGTTCCCTGACCCTATTGCGGCCATTCTCCGTAAACAATTACAACAAGTACAGAGCACGCACCATCGTGAGTTGAAACTGTATCAAATAAGCGATAATGACAATGGCGAAACGAATACGAATATTTCAGCAAGCGAAATAGCAGAATCGTCTGCTTGTTTGGGGCTCCATTCTACTGAATGGTTGACACCGGGGCCTAGTACAATTTTTACAAATTGATCATTTAATATCAATTAACTCTCACCCACAAAGATCTTTAGACAGGCTGTTTTGCCCGCAAGCAGACGATTCTGCTATTTCGATTGCTGAAACCGTATTCGTTTCGCCATTGTCATTTGCCCTAGCAAGCGTAGCCTAGCTCTCATCCACACAATATTCTCTACTGACGAGCCTAAACAAGGGCGAAACAGCCTGTCTAGGTATCTTTGGGGGTGAGAGTTAATTGATAGGCGATAATGTTTGGTACCGTGACTATAGTACAACGAATGATAGGCTATGGTCTAAAGGTGTAGTAAGTCAGTTAGGTAGTAATCAATCCTATATTATCGTTGACACTAATGGTAATACGATTAGCAAACATCGCGAACAGCTAAGATTACATACCACTGAAAATGAATATCCAGAGCAGTCATCAAAAGCACTTAATCCGATGGCGAAAAGTAATAATTCCGGCGTGAATAATAATGAGCAACATCACTCTTTTTCAAAACGCATGTCATTTGGCGGTAAGAAATGTGAAAAGCCAATTTCCGCTAACGTAGTTCCTGCTCGCAGATCTCTTGGCCAATCCAGAAAGTCAATTTCTATTGCCGAGGGCTCCAATCCACCAATCAATCAGCTTGGAAAATCACCTGAGAATTTGCCTCGCAAGTCACCAGGTGGCAGGAAATCTCCAGCGAAATTACCCCTCACACACGAAGTGGATGAGTCTACAAACGTAAACTACCAATCACCAATTGTAATGCCGGAAAGGTCACAACCTTCATCGGTTGTTACGTCACCATCTGCTAAACAAATATCACCGAAGCCAGGTCATGCTAATAAAAAATCGAAAGTGAATCCACACAAACGTCAAGTTGTGCTACCGTCAACTCAGGATGATATTGCTGCGCAACTTCAAAATCGACAAAATCGTACAAAAAGATTGCGAAGAGCTCCAGACAAGCTCAATTTGTAGTTTTTTTTAATTTACCAGGTGGCTACAACTTTTTCGTTTTTCCTAGTAATCCGTTGCCCGTGGATTTAACGAAATTTTTTTTTAAATGTAGCGAGTAACGCTAATATGTCTGTCCATAGTTAATCGTGCAGAGAATCGGCTCTGTTAATTTTAAAAAATACGCCTTTAAAATTAGGTAAAAATGTACTGTATATTGTTGTTTGTGCGAAAAAAATAATTAGACGATTTTATCTCCATGTTTCTCTTTCGTATTTTCATGTTCAACGTTTCTTCAAACATCGGAACAAAAAATTGCTGGAGCAACAATTTCCACTCCGGTGTAATTCTAACAAAAAGCAACATCTGCAACCAGTCTATTTGGATGCCAGATGTCCACAGCAACGCTGTAGCGTTTCAGCTGCAGAACTGTTTGCTGCTAAAAGGAAACTAACTAAAAAAGGCTACGTAGAACAACAACAATTAGAATTCGAAATGAACTTTACAAAAAATGCTCCAGAAATGTTAAAATTTAAAACTGACAAATTTTCAGCCAGTTTCAGAAATTCTGATTTTTTTTCTAAAACCTGAACATCTTAAGTTTTTAATTTTGTAAACAGCTTTCAAAAAAGCGTTTAGTTTTTTTTTCCGAAAGCAAAAACTTATGTATCTTTCTTTTAAAAATAGACAGCGAACTAAAAAAATATCTTGCCTTCGTAATCATGATTTTGTTTTCAGCTAGGCTTAGATTATTTTTTTTTCTCCTTCTCTGTATTGTTGTGGAGTCGTCATTTGTGGCTCCACAATGGCTGCCGTCAATTTTCCATCATTATGTTACCCTACCCAGCTTACCCTTTAACTATCTAATAGGCTATACCATTAACGTATATAGTGTTGTCAATCACATGACTTCCTGTGTACAGGTATAATTACCACCCCTTACAGGAAGTAAAGCGTCTTTTGTTGTAGCCTACACACTGGTTAGTCCGCATCTTTCTTTACCATTGGTGCCCAAGCTGGGCTCAGGTGTGTCCATGCCAAAAGCCATCACAACGATCCAAAGATTTATTTGAAGGAGAAAGTAAATCAAGAGAAGCACAAATATACCGCATATAAAATTGATGTCATGGCAACACAAGCCGGCCACACCATTCACCGACTCCCACCGTTCCAACTGTAAGTTAAATCCTATCAGACTTGCTTGGAGCCAAATGAAGGGATACGTTGCAAGCAACAAGAAAACGTTCAAGAGAGACAGAGTAAAAATATTGTTGGCTGAAGGAATACAGAAAGTCACTAAAGAGATGTGGCAAAACTTCATGAAGCACACAGTCCTGGTATTAGAGAATTTTGGGAAATTGATGCACTTTCTGAAAATGAAGTGGACCGCCTTGTTATTGAAATTGACAATGAATTGGATGATGATTTGGGACAAGATTTTATGTAAATACATCACTAACGTCTGTGTTAAAAATTCAAGAATTCCGACCGTATTTGAAATAAAAATAAAAATGTGCATTGAATATTCAATGAAATAAATAAAACTTAACGTGTCAACATAAAAGGTAAGTATTTCACTCCCCCACCCCCCCAAAAAAATTTTGTTGGGGCAATCTGTATAAGGTTAACCCTTCATCCTTGGGCAACTTAAAAACGAAAATATCAAATCATTTGTAAATCTTCCACAATGATACTCAAATCCAAAAATAAAAAAGAAATACTTCTCAGTATTTGCTAAATGCGAATTTTCGACAGGCAGATGGCGAAAACTAGATGAGCTATTTTAGTCCTCCAGTCTTCTTCAAGCTCTCCTAGTGTGATTTTTCTATTTACATAACTGTTGCAGCCACATCAACATAAAGTCACTTCGCGATCAACATTCAAATCCGGCGGTCGTCGTGGCCTGCTGTATTTGGAGGGTGGCGCTCTCATCGTTCATTTTTCGTGTGGTTCGTGCCTTCTTTGAGGTTTTCACCTAACTCGTGACTGATTAGAAATTTAATTGCAGGGTTTGAAGGGCCCTGCAAATTCATAAAAGGCCTCTTTTCTCCTAATTCGTGCTGGATCGCCAGTGACTCAAGTTCTCTCAGGTGCCTATCATTCCTGGAGTTTGAGACTAAAATGTTGTGTCTTTCCATGCTATTTTGTGCCCTGTACTCATGCAGTGCAATGCGATGCTGTTTGACTCCACCAGTGTTACCAGACGTAGCATAATTCTGCTACGGTAGCATTTTTCAGCTTAAAAACTAAGGTGCAGCATAATTGGTAGCATTTTCAATTGTGTAGCATTTTTGTAGCAGAATTTATCATTTGTACCAGAATTAGTAGCACTTCTCGGCCACGAAGGACATTTTGCGCCCTAGATAAAGTCAAAACGAGACATTATGAGTGAGCGAGGCTCGAGCTAGTACGAATTAGATCTTAGTCTAAGTTGGCATTGCCCATTGCATGCCTCTTGTTGAATCATTCATTTTTTCCTAAGCATCCCAGTGTCAAACGCAGACTGTGAGCGTATATTTTCTCCGGTTTCTTGGATCAAAACGAAAACAAGTAACAGTTTTAAGACAAAAGGGGTAACGAGTATTTTTTTGCCAAGGAAGAACTTAATAAAAAATTTAATACATTTATCCCTTCAACTAAGATGTTGTCCAAGTTTTACAGATCGATGTACGATGGCACAGAGCACGTATATGTCGATTTACAAGATTTGTGAGATTAATATCATTGCGAATCCTTCTCTTTTAAATGATGCTTTTTAACCGTCTCATTTGTCTGCCTTTTATTTTTTTTACTTTGGCCGATCCTACATCTTTCGAGTCCAACACGTTTGGCGATGCCATCGCGGGCCTTAGAGTCCCTGGCAGGTCTAACCTTGGTGGTAAGGCATTCATGTCCCAATACCTAATCCCCTCACCTTCCATTGGCCAATCATGTGTAAGTAAGTTTTTTTTTTATTTTATAGTCACTATCATTATAATATTGTACATTTTATTATTTCAATTAAAAATCATCAATTTTTATCCTTGTTCATTTTAACAAGTGAAAATTCAATCATATATCCCCCTTTTTTACAACACACTTGACGTTTCTGTTTGTAATCATTATAATGTTCAGCAGTCTCTGTTCTACGTTCGCTATAGCTATGTCTTGTTTGTAGCAATATTTACTCCTAGAAAACACTTCAAAATGCCTAAGGTTGATAGTTCGTTGTAGCATTATTGTAGCATTTTTTTTCATGGTTGGCAGCATAATGTAGCATAATTTTGAAGAGGCGGTAGCATTATCACGTTTTTTTACCTGGTAACACTGGACTCGCACTTTATTTCTCCCAGCCATATGATGTTTTACTCTCTCATGTACGCTGTTCCTCGTTTTGCCTATGTATGCAGCATTGCATCCACTGCACAGCACATTCGCAATTAGCAAATACTGAGAAGTACTGTTTAATTTTTGGATTTGAGTGTCATTGTAGAAGATTTATTATTGGAACATCCAAAGTAAAATGTTGAGTTTTTCATGAAAATCATGTGTGTTAAAATCGAAGAATTCCAACAATACAGACCTAAATTAAATAACTTTCTCTAACTGTAAAAAAACCCCAGCTTCCCCTCCAGAAACATGTAAGCATATAACGAATTAAACTTTTGCCTACGTAATCATTTGTGATGTGCAAGTTGAGTAATTATACAGACTGACTACAACTGAGACTAACTGCTTGCATCATCACGATGCAAGGATACGTACATCCACGCAAATGATTTTCTGAAAGCAAACTGTGAAATATCATACAGTAAATATGCTTCACAGGAGCTATAGAATGAACGCAATGCATCTTCACTCCAGGAATTGTCACTCGAACTTATTTTAACCGTTTTTAATAACGAGGCCGTATTCGTTTCCGCAGCAACCAAGACAGCGACAGCGGTAAAGAGATTTACAATAAGATAAATCTACCGCAAAACAAAACTTGGTAAGGGATTCTCGCCAAGCTTTTCAGCCGTGTGAAGTCGTGATATCAAATGCCAAGCTCTTTTGCCAAGCTAATCCCACTGAGTAAGAGTTCGAAGGATGAAATACATCAAAATTGCTTACTAAGCAATTTTCAATTATTTCATTAACATTTGAAGTCTTAGTCGGTGGGATTAGCTTGGAGAAAGAGCTTGGCGTTTAATATAACTACTTCACACGGCCGAAAAACTTGGCGGCAATCCTTAACAAGTTTTGTTTTGGGGTAGATATCAGATATTTTTGGTCCAAATTGCTGAAATCCATTTTTTCCCCTAGTAATTATGAGATGGAAACACCAACCTAGTTTTCTGGTCTATTTGTTTTTTTGGGGGGGGTTGGCTTTCGTTTTATTTTGACGGCGCCAGTCACCTTTTTTCATAGTTTAGCATTTCTTATTAGTACTGCAAACGCACGGATTTATTTAATGTTCAGTTTGGCATTGTTGCATAATTACAATGTTTAACAATGTAAAACAATCAATTTGGTGGTTTGGAGCTCCCTAACCCCTGAACCACTTGACCAATTAGAAAGGCCCATATTAAAAGGGCACATCTACAGAGCAATACCTGTAAAATGAGCTGAGAACCAGCTTTATACACCACACGGAAGAATTTATTTTCGTGATACAAAAAAAAGCGTTAGTAGTACGTAATTAGGCAAATATCAGCGTTATTCACGTCGTTTTTTTTAAATTTTTAACAAGAAAAAGGTCAGCTGTGTCATTAGTAGTGACTTTTATCTTGTCAGGCGACCAAAGTCTACCGAGCCAACAAGTTTCAGCCTTTTCTCTCGCATTGTTATTTATCCTCGGATGGCTGAAAACAGCCAAAATATCTTTGTTGTAAAGACAACGTGTCTAGTGGTCGTCATACTCATATATATATATTTTTTCTGGATGTTATCGTTTTATCTTGGCGGGCGACACACTAGCGTGTACCTTGATACAAGTAAATAATGAACATGAATGTAAAAACGTATAGCTAATTTAACTGCTACATAAACATTTAGGATAATTTTACTAATACGTGAATTAAAGATTCTCAGTAATATTCTGTATTATGCTTCAGTAAGCAAACGTTAGCAGATTTTATCTCCATAGAGATACCTGCTAACGTTTGTTTACTGAAGCATATTAAAAAAAAACGAAAAAGAAACAATCCGAAAGTGACGGACTGGCTACTTTTCGTAATCCTCAACTAATAGACTCGCTAACAAATTAATAAAAGTACAACATTAAAGGGAGAGTACCGCTTCTTCACACACGTGAAATCACGTAACAATACAGAGCAGTGACATTTGCTTCTTTCTGCTTCTTTCACAGAGCAATGCGCGCTGCGGTCGTGTGAATATATTTTAGCGCAGTTGACGTATGAGTAAAGCGGCCAGGACGGAGGGATTTATGTGCCTTTAAGCTTATTTAACATTTTAGGCGTAATTGTCAGCGTTTAGGCCTAATATACAACTTTAATTTCAATTTCGTAAATAGCACTAACGGAGATTTGGATTGTATACAGTAAGCCTATTCATTTTTGCAACACGGTGTGCCTCCAGGCACACAGTTACAGTGTTACAACGTAATGCGCAACGTAGCCTATCTAGATCAGTGGTAGTAGGGAGGGGACAGGAGAAACGCTGTTGAGAAAGCCAGCAGCAACTCGTAGCAACTTGACGTTGCCATGGTAACGTGATTTTAGACCTAATTTTTTTAACGGCAGTTTTAGTTTCGTAAGTAGCAGATAGGCCTAATGGAGAATTTGGTTCGCCCGTAACCCTATTCATTCATGCAACAATGTGACAAGACTCTTTTAAACGAAGCTAAAATGTTTTTGTTTTTACGGCTGCGTTAACACAAATCCTTAGGATTTCAATTCGACGATGAACTGTTATTATTTAATTTAGTTACGTCGAAGAAGTCTATTAGCTATATAAGGAGGTAACGATGTTTTAATTTGCCATGTTGTTTAACTAACTTTTGACACTGAATCTAACGTTGTAAACAGTGGTCGTCTCTATCTGGTACCGTTGCGAAGTTGAAAAAAGCGACAGACGGATGGACGGACAAAATCGTTGTAATAGTCTTCTCAGCCGGCACGGCTGTACAGAAGACTAAAAACGGTCAGGAAGAATTTTTTTCACAAACAATGAGTGCAGTTTTGTGGGTTTAAATAAGCAATACAACACATCGTGCTTCCTCCTTCCGCCACCTTTCATTACATAGTGCAACGAAGGAGCACTCTACAATGCTAATAATATACCCCTATGTTTTAATAGTAAGCAAGTCAACAGTCAAGAAGAAATCTAGCCATTTCTTTATCCGTCTTAAATTTATTCTCAGAATTCAACTTCGACCAATTTTCAGTATCCTTCCTTAGATTTACACGGGAAAATGGTTTCGTCGATGGCGTGCCACTTTGGCCAAGGCCAACTGAGATAGTAGCTGCGTTCCTCTTTACTACAGTGATCAAGGAACGCCGCTTCAATCTCAGTTTGCCTTAACTTTGGCACGTTTCTTTCCAGATTCTGTCATCAGGCGCGCAACGATCGCTAATACTTCACTCAATCTTGGTTCGCTGCTCGGCTCGTTGTGGCGGAAGTTAGCTTAACGGCGGGGGACCGCGAGAAGACAAGACCAAAATACAGGTAAATGCCACGTTTAACACTGAAACCGGGCACGTGGACCACTTACTAATTGTTAGATGATTTCTTAAAAATCTACATCCGGTAGTGTATCGGAGGAAATTTAATAAAAATGGCCAAGGGAGTACTGTCCCTTTAACAGGAAATACAGAAATTCTTACATACGCCCATAAATGTTTGTAATTGATTTATTAATAAACTGATAAAAGTAATTCTCGCGAGACTCTCCCGATTAATATACCCCTCCTGCAGCGGGTAGTAATCGATCTTTTTGGAGCACTCGAGTGTTTGCTCCCTTATACTCGCTCATGCATGTGTTGGCATTAAGCCCCCTCATCACTTCGTGACTTGGAATCTTAATAATTAGTCAACACAAGCACTCCAGGCTTTCCAGTGAACTTTCGAAAAAAATAGGACAACAGGAGCAACAATAAAAGGAATAAGTGATAGTCTGGCACATGTCTTCTTTATAGTTGATTTGGTGCACTGAATTTTTTAGCCCCTTCTTTCTTAAAACAGTCTTTACAGTTTTAAGTCCGATGGGAGCTTTTGTGTAATGATATGCACCCTGATGTCATCGACTCATTGAGCGAGAATCTTCGTTCAACATCAACGTTTCCATGAGTTAAATAAAGCGAAGCTGCATTTTACAAATTTTGCTAGTGAGGTTACTTATTGACTTCAGTTGAAATATTTTTCCCCAGTAAGAATCAATTCTTTAGAGTTCAATTTTGCTATGCTTTTCCACTTTTACAAGTCATCAGAAACATCAGAATCAACTGGTAACAATTCCATTCATCGATTACCTTGTTTGCTTCAAGTGGCCGCAAGGGAAGCCCCATGAAGAAGTTGTATGCATTTGTACGTTATATGCAGTCAAACGTCCCAAGACGCTCCTATTTTTAATTCAACGTGTCACACGTCGAATTCGAATTAATGCGGTTGTGACCAAAAAACGGGTGAAGGCGATTTATGTCAGCAACATCTCCTCAAAAACCAGACACAGTTGTTCAATTCTGATCCGAGGGACTTAAAATCATGCGGTGCGTGAGTTGCAGTGTGCAAGCTCAAAAGGTTTAATGCTATAGAGCATTTAGTTATGACGTTTTTAGTGTGCTAACCTATAACGAGGTATCTCAGCGAAAAACCGTCGTCCGATAGTACACGATCAGTGGATGACGTCAGCCCGATGTCAGCGTAGCGTAAAAGTGTGCGCTCGTACGAAAAATTGCCCCTGGCAAATGAGTAATAACTGCACATTTCGACAAGTAAGCTCTTCAATATTGCGGTCGGTTAGAGGCTATATGTAGACATCGAGGTGGCTCTTCTCTTATCGCAAAGAACAGTCCAAATTGAGTCATCACTAACCTTTGGCGGTAATCTGGACGGTACATTGAATGCGAGACGCTTATAGACTTTGCCCAATTATTGAGCCAGCCTCGCTGCTATTCGGGTGCGATATATTACAGTATTTTATTACGAGTATTTGTGGTGGTGTTTCCTATTGAACGAGTGATCAAAGCGAATGATGTCCTGTTTTCTTTTCACAGTGTTGGACTGGCCAGGGAGGGAAGGGCGAGATATTCCTAATGGCCTCTGACTTTCAGATTTTTATTTAATCCGTAACAGAAAGACTCGCGTAAGTTGTATTAGTTCGATATTAGTTTTACCCTCAGACTTAAAATTACAAATCATAAAGATAATTATAAAACGCTAGTAAAACAAATAGTTGTATTGAGTAGCCTAACAAAAATTGGCCACATGAAATTGCAGTGTTATGTTCAATGTGGACTTTGTCACAATTTTTGTAACTAAATTTAAAGTAGTCAATCTCACATACCATCAGCGCAATACGATTTCTCCTACTCCCCCACCCTCCAATTAACCACTGAATTTACTGAAAATATGGTGTTCGAAGATTTTAAAAAATGTAAAAGTCTCATGAACAAAGGGAAAGGGAAACTGTAAACCAACAAAGTTTTCAGGTTGTTTGTTTTTTTGTAAGAAAACCAATACCAGCGTCCGATGAAAACTTATCTGGTCAGTGCCTGCATCGTCGCACACAAGATTCTGGCTCATTGTCCGTATCTTAGTAGCAAAAGTTACGTGACAATTTTTTTTTAGTATAATGTGCAATATACTACATATTCTTCAGTACACCACGCATTCAGATTTTTTAGTAGTGTCCTGATGTTATGTCTGCCGTTCCAACTGCATACATCAATTACACATTTTTTTTTAATTCTGCCATACGACATGTCAAATTACTAATGCAGTTACTGTATCCTTGTTTGAAAGTAGTATCTTTTTTGGTTCAGAAACAATTTAGTTTTCATTTGGTAGGCCTAAGAGATTTTGTTCTTTGCTTACATTTATTAACAGGAGATCACTGCCTGTGACATCCACCACAACTCCCGGGTTCATAAATTGACTTAGACATTGTAGAACAAGATCATTTAGTTTATTAAAAAGTGTGTGCACCAAAGTAACTAATTCGTTCTGGAAGAGCGTCGTCAGAAAAATACTGAAGAATTCACAGCAGTTTTAAGAAACTGCATTATCAGAAAACTACTGAAGAATTCACAGCAGATATCGGAAACTGGATTATCAGAAACAGCATCATTGAGCACTGTAATAATTCTCTTTTAACAATCCGACTGGCTTGCATTTGTTAGTTTAGATTGTATTTTTGTCAGAAGTTGATAAACTCCAGCATATGATTCATTTAAAATTGGTTTAAGGACAAAAGTAGGATATTCAGCAAAAAAGTAAGAAAATTAGGACAACTGGAAGGCCTGGCTACTCACAAGTTTAATGGACCAAAAAGGTTCATGCTCCAAACATATTTTCGGGATATTACCTATGATAACAGGACTGAGTCCAGAAACATTGAGTATCTTTGATGTGTATGCTCTTGCTTGGCTTGGTTTCTATTTCATTTTGGTGACTTTACATTAAGAATCGGAACTAAGGCTACTACTGAAGTTTCATGAAGAATATAAATTTGGCAACCATTTTCACATTTAAGTGGGATCTAACCAGTGTATATAACTCCTAAATACTACTGCATTACTCAACCCGTGGAAATGAAAATAAAACAATTTAAGCAGATTTTAAGGTTGGCTTCTGTAGTCCTCACACGTAATTAGCACACTTAAAATGATATTTTAAAAAATAAGCTATATACAGGATTTATGCCGGTGGCTGCTATGAGGGGCAGTGCTTTAGAATACGACCTACTCAATTGCGGTGTGTTACTTACTTTATTTTCTCCTATCGTTTGACTGGGAATCAAGCATAGCTGTTTACTACTACCCGAAGAGAGGTCGTGCGTTCTTAAGCCTGGGGTTTAAGTAACTAAGTCATGGTAGATAAAAACTGTCACCAAGGAAGATAAGTTACATTTACCGGCAGTTCTAAATTAAACAGCTAAATAAACATTTAACTACTCAACTGAATTGCAGCTAGTAATCGAATATGACAAGAAGTCCAACTGAAATTCAACTCACTGGTTTTTATATAATATGCTTTAGTGTAAAATTAACAAGTTTAAATATTATTCCCAATTCCGAGTCAAAGCGACATTTTTTCACAAAGAAAATCTGTTTTACACACGTGTGGCACTTAAATGCATAATAGTCAAAAAGTTCCTTGGTAAAGAACATCAAATTACCAGGGGCACCTGGTTGAAATTGGTTTTTATTGTCTAACCGAAAAATACACTAGCCTACCTGAAATTTATAGCATTGCTTCTCTCCTATTGCAATCTCCCCCAAGAGAAAAGTTCTACGCTTCCCTGCCAGCTCCGTAGCTTATCCCACTGCACATGCGTGAAAACAGCCCTCCTATAAAAGCGTTGGCTCAAGACCATGTTTCATCTCTTTTCGTATCGCTCAATTGTTACTACGGTAACTCAAGAGTACTGAGGGGAGGCAGGGCATGTATAGGTAATGTATATTTCCGGTTAAGCAATAAAAGCCAATTTCAACCAGGTGCCCCTGGAAAATTGAAGTTTTTGTATGCCGATGAATACCTTTAATACATTACCTTTAATTTAAAGCATTTCAGCAGACCTCGTCACCGATGGCGGTGGGAGCATAGTAACGGGTGCCCTAGCTATGAGCTGGCTGCCCCAGAATAAACGGACACAAGAGAGCCTGAAGCGACAGGAACAAAGCGAGGACGGACGAACGAGGGTCGTTTCCATGGATGCACAATGAGGGCAGGGTTCCCACCACAATACTGAAATCAATTTCCCTGAATTTTCCAGGTTTTCCAGAGTAGATGAAGTCATTTTCCAGGCTATTTACTGTAATTTTGGGAAGGAATTTTTTTCACACATTTTATCAGTTTTGTGTTAAAAACGGTGAAGCTTTTAGATGGGAAATACATTATTTAAAATCTTAATTTTTTTCCCCAAGTTTTCCAGGTTTTTTTGTAAAAAATCAGAGAATTCCCAGAGTTCCCCCTGAGTTTCAAACGTAGTTTAAATTCCCCGAGGTTTCCAGGTTTTCCAGGTTGGTGGGAACCCCGGAGGAGTCGTCTTGCTCATGTTGGCTTTTAGTACATCCCGATTTAGTGCAAGAAGAGAAGAAAAGAAATTATCCAACGTGTGCTGTGTCGAGATGCAACGACCCTTTCATAAGGAAAGCATAGTGGCCTGAAGATCATCGTGGAGCCTACAGGTTTAAGGGTGAAGGATAAATAGCTACTACAGAACAGGTAGCTGGATTTACCTTCATTGATGTGAACCAAGGTTGCTTGAAAACTGAGTGACGAATGGTGAACGACCCAGTTGGACCTCGGGAATGGTTGTTTATTAATCTTGAAGACAATATCTTCAAGTAAGTTGAGACAAAAGCGACGATGTACGCAACCAGAGGTTGCCCTAGGCCTACAGAAGCAAGTGGAGGCTAATACGGATTTCACACTACTAATTTCATCTCGCGCTGGGCATATGTCTCACCATTTCACATTACTAAAGTATTAGGTAGAAATATGCTGCTAATCTTTCACCACGAAGACACCTTCAATGTCTTGCGAATTTCAATGGCACACTGCCATCTACCTCGGGCACTTCGACAAAGTTTCAGCCTCTTTACACCTACATCGTCCGCTACGATTTTGTAATTGACGACGTCGTTTGCTACAAATTTGTAACTGACGCTCCTCGCAGCCTTCCGTATTTCGTAGGCAGTGCGCTCACCAGTTCATCAAGGTTCCACTGTTGGCCAACCTGTTATTTCAGGTCCATCCCACTGATGTTTTCAACCTGGGGAAATGCAAGCCCTTGAATGTTCATCAATGATGCACCTCCAATTTCATGCAGTTTCTTAAGCTTGACAAGCTCATTTTCAAGTGCTTCTTCCTCCAATTGGGAATTTTTTCTTTTACGCTTTCTGTTGTCTTCAAGGGACTTAATCTGGTTATCTATTTGTTTCTTTGCTGATACAGCTTTGGAGTTTTTTATTCAGCTTGTGTTTCAGTCCACCGACACGCTCCTCGTAACATCCTCGTGAAGACTGCACACTCACCAGCAATTTTGTATCTACTTCTACGTTGATGGATTCGATACCACCAGCTTCTGCTATTGGATCACAGACACGACACTGATTCACAATAGTTTCTTCCAGTAAATTTTCAACCAGGATGAATTTGTTTATCGAGACCCACTCTCCACCGAAGCATTACTCAATTTCAGACACAGTTTCACAACATGCCATAGTTCAGCATACTTGTCATCACAACTCACAATGCTAGCAAAGAATACATCCAGTCCAACCTCACTACTATTCATTTTCAAGAAAAAAATCCTGAAACTTGTTTTTTAACAGATGCTTTGATGCTTCACACAGTGTTGAGTAATGAGCTTTGGCCTTTTCTGCAATATTATCGTCAATGCGGTTAGCTGAATACATTATTTTAAGCAAAATATTTGCACGGGTCTTCCCAATTTTGGACGAGTTAAAACAAAACAGCTGGGTCGAGAGCTGAAAGCCCACGTGTTAGGCTGTACTTCAGAAGACTTCTTTCTTTCAACTTAGCAATCATTGCTACTAGCATTCTTCTGCACTAGTGAAAAAATTCTGATTTGGTAAGTTCATTTGCTTTTACTTTTCGTAGGTATTTCAAAAACCACAAGCACCCTCCACCTGGGACTGTTCCACTAATATAACTGCTGGAGGGAGGGAGAACTATTCTGGACGGAAAGTTCTGCAGAGAAGCCAAGGACGGGCCAGCATTGGGGCAGCTGCAGATAGCTGTGTAGAGCTTGTCAAGTTTGTAGTATTAACACAAGTACTTATTCCACACGTAATTAATTTTTAATTTCCCTTACTTTGTGTAAAATATTCCTAATTTCTCTGACTTTCCAGAAACTGTGAACCCTGTATTGTCGGGCCAGCGTGGCGCAAGGTTTTTAACTGCCAAGTGAGCCAGCAGATAATCCTTGGGTATAACCCTACTCCAGCACAAAAGATCCTTCCATGGGACAAGGACTAGCTACACCACTCATCTCTCGGCTAGATGGGGTAAACAATGCTTACGTCTGAAAAGAATTTTTACATATGAAATCTGAAAAGAACTGGCCTAGGCTGGCCCTCCTCATTCAACCTTGACCAGTGCACGCCCGGCACGAGATGAATTTAGTAGTGTGAAATAGAGTTGGTTTAAGTCACTGTGTCATGTTTTAGGCCGGGTTCTGGGTCTGAGCACCAGACCCGGTGACCCAGAATTTCGGATAAGATCTGGCGGTGTAGCCTGACCAGGTTAGCTGAACTGATTCGGAGATCCATTGAACCCCTACTAAGCCACAGACTAATATAAATTAAATTTTTCTCCTGTGTTAGTACTGAAAGTGATTACCTCTGTTTCTATGGAAATTATGTTTTCCTTTTTGTGGTATATCCAATCCACCCAATAATAATAAATATAACGATAATACTACAAATGGTTACAATTTTTCTTAAGTCGAGCTGGCCTTACTAAACTTTACTATTAATTCATTTCTTTGAGCTTAACATAACAATATTTCGGTTTTATTATATTCCCAAGCTTTGTCGTAATAAAGAACATAAAGTACACAAAGTATATTATATACATAGCAAAGTTTATGTGTGACAGTTGGTGAAAACGCGATTTGCAATCCAACAAAGCAGTAAGAGTTGTCGTTTACTGGTTACGCAACGGCTGGGTACAACTCATTCCAATTCAACGTACAGAAATTACTAAATAGGCCTAGGGAAGTTAGTTAAAAATATTTTAGTGTTTCAAGCCCTCAAAACCTTGTAAAATATGTATCAGCAGTTTTGTGGCTTTGAAGCGTTAAAAAAGCCAATTTAAAGAATATTTTCACTTCCAAGAATATGTTCAATTTGCCTTTGTCCATGTATTAAATTTCTCTCAACTTTGGGTATTGGGGAGTATTTACCCCCATTTGCCGCCCCCCCCCCCCGTCCCTCCCCGTGTACTACTGGACAGTAACACTGTCCGATAGATTGGCTGTTTGAGCACAGTTTGCGCGAACATCATATCATTGAAAAGGACGTTCATTTTACTATCTCTTTTTTTTCTTATATCGCTGACGGACGGTGTTAGGTAACAGACTTCCCGTGTATCGGTCTTGTAAGCGATACATAGGCGTAGATTGATTAGTTGTATTTTGATGTAGATTTGTTAAACATAACACGTACTAAGAAAGTCTGCAAACACTTGAGTTTGTTACAACATAGCAACTGTTGACACTCGATTGATAATCTAATCAAGAAAGATAATTTTCGCACAAACACACTCACTAGTAACTAAAGTGTTAGGCTGAAATTATTTAAGTTCTCATGTACTGTATCCAAGATGAAATCATCCCCGAAAATTAGAATTACAGGTTGGACCTCAACCCTGCCATATTAAAGCCGAAATTCAGCAACAGGACACCAGTTCAGATCTTGCCACTGACCAATGTGTGTACAGTACATACAAAAATTGCACCGGTTTAGAACGAAGATTCGGTTTTCGGGTCAATTCCAAGTTTGCCGCTGCTGCATAGCTAGGGGACTATGCAGGGAGTATTACTATTAAGCACTGGCAGCAAGGGTTAATAGCACCAGGCCAGAGTCTCGAGGGTCCAACAAGTTGGATTGGACCATAAACATCAGCGATGATCTACTGCCCAAATTGCTGTATTTATGACAATCCGAACATTATATGCCAACCCACGGATTACGCAATAGCAACGGGGTGTGCGCCATAGGAAGCCGTTTGGTTAACTGATCCGTTCAGTTAGCAACGATTCTCAGCCTCTAGCTGGGGTGCAGCTCGGTCGAGTGCCAAGTTTGCATGCACGCAATAGCCAGGGGAACTCGCAAGTGTTGCTACCTAGTAGATCCTTGTATTGTATGCAACAGCCTGGTACAATGCGATAAAATGAACTGATTTCGATTCATACTATATTACGGCCGTCGCCACTTCCACTGTCGACATAATGGAGTGGGCTCCACTTTCTTTGCTGTTTGGCTGTTTGGCCAAAAAGGGTCGGCCTTTGAAAGTTGGGATATCATTCAACCAAGGAAAGGCTGCCAAGGTAGCTAGCTACTTAGCAGAAGACGGAGAGTATCATGAAAATGTTAGTGATGCATCTTTATCTCTATGAATGGTGGACACTCATCCTTCCTGGACTTTTAGTTTTTCTTCATCCGTGCACCTTCCCCTTACATTTTCCAGAATTTGAATTTCGGCCGCATTGGGATTTAACCTCAACAATGACAAAATATTAAGGCTGGGCCGATCAGATTTTTTTCTTCCCGAGATGATCATTCCTGAAACTGGTCATTACCAAATCCTGATCCCGATTACAAATACCAAATCCCGATAACCGATCCTAGTTCCCAATTAACCGAAAAATGCAATACTGAAGTATATAAAGCTTAAACTTTTGAATTTCCTTTGAAATTCCTTTGAATTACCTTGAAAGCATTGCACAAATAAAGCATAGGCCTAAATGCACATAATTATTTTTAAAAACGTAAATTTGCCGGCTGAAATTTGCTTCTTTTGCTAAAGGAAAAATACTATCCCTGTAAATTTTTGAATTTATGCTCTCTTTGCCATGAGGATTTAAGTTGCGCCGAACCGACCAGCTTGCCAACCCACTGCGCATGCGCAGCCCTCCTTATAGAAGAGATTGCCCATAGGCATGTTCATCTTTTGTTCTCTCTCGATCTGTCAGAAGGTGACTCAAGAGAGGACGTAGGGTGGGTTTGTATAGTATTTTTCCTTTAGCAAAAGAAACAAATTTCAGCCGGCCTTTATGGGGGGCCGACAAACTTACGGTTCTTGTTGCTTGGAAAAATACTATACCTGTTAATTTTTCCACTGACAGTTGACCTCAACCGAATTGGTGGCGGGCACGTTCTAAACAAGTTCCCCAGGGCTGCAAGCTGGCGTTTCCCATCCGAAATCTGTGATTCAGTTGTTTTTTTTTTCCGAATATAATTCGTTTGGGGAAAACAGGTTTCAAATTTTTGATCTTAAACGTTACGAGTATGACGAAAAATTTACCGTTGGTTTCGTACGTACTTGATATCGCCAGTCAGCTGCAGCTGTGGTCATAACTTGCTTTCATGGGCATAGTTGATTGTCTTATGTTGCAATGGACGTGCTATCTTCGGTTTCATTTTTGTTAGTGAAGTTTTGAGGTCAGGTTTCATATGTAATTTTCCTTGGTATTGATGATTCCTGATTTGATTGATTTAAATGTGGTTTTCCTAAATTTCTTGTAGGTTAATTTCCTGTTTTCATTGTTGTTTTCCCTTCTTTTTTTTCAGACGGGTTGCCAGGAAAGAAAGCATTCGGATGGTGTGGACGAAAGTTTTGGTTTTGGAGGTTGCTTCCAACGGTGGGAGAAGAGCTTCAAGTTTTCAAGGAGCATATGACGATTCTTCTTGATTCTTTTTTTTTTTTGGAAAAGTGTTGAAAAGGTCATTGTTCATGGTGTTTCTTTTTTTTTTAGTTCAGATGGTGTCGATTTTCTCGTGCTTCAAAAAGTTAATTATTTCCCACTTTCTTTCTTTTTTTAATGGTTGTTGTCCCGGCAAGACTATGTTTAGTCAGTGCAGTATTTCGCATGTAGTCTGCAATTTGTGCAAGGCACAGATCTGCAGCATTGTCCGTGATTGTTCGTTGTTTTGTGAATTCACATTCCAGTTTTGATTATTTTTCAAAAGAAGTTCCGTCTTCCTTGTTGAAGGCGAAGGCCTTTCTTTCATTATTATTGTTGGCGAAAAAGCAATTTGAGGCACGTTTGGGTCATTCATGTAGTTTCGTCCTCGTCGAGACCAAAAAGGTCTTGAAATGGTTCTTGAGATGGTCCGGCATTGAAAGGCGAGGGTGGTGGAGACGCTTGAGGTGATGAGGGGGTGTCTGGGATTTGACTTGAAGCAGAGTTATTCACCTTAGGGATTGGGATTTCGACGATTGGTGTGATTTGGTTGGACGAAGGAAGATCAGGGCGAACTTCGTTTTCTTGGACATCGTTAAGTGCGGTTGGAGGTGATATTTCTCATGCCTGTGTTTCAGCTTCAGAATTTTCTTGTGGGGGGGGGGGGTCATGAAGCACCTGTTGAATCCCCGGGGTCGGTTGAGGTTGATTTAATTGTGGGTGAGCTTCTTCATTGTTTTGATGAGTTTCAGGTTGAGAGGACTCTTCTACTGAAATCTCGGTTTCAGATGGTTAATTATTTTCGTTGGCTTGACTTGCGTTGCAAGGCTCGGTGTACTCTTAACGGACGGCATCGATGGTAGTAATGGTGCCTATGGGACTGGCGAGTCGAGTTCGGACGATGAAGTTTGCGTTGAACTTGGCAGATATCTTGCAGGATGCTGAAAAGGAGAGCTCGAAGGAGTTTGACGAGGAGTTCATGGGATGGATCTCGTTTAGGAGCTGGGAATCGCTATTTCTTTGGGGACGATGAATCGGGAAATGAGGCTCTTGCTATCTTTTCCATAGCCTGTTTTGATCGGATTTTTGCTGCACGTTGAAGTTTTGCAATTTTCAGCCATACATTCGGCAGGATCTTTACGCACAGGGGACATGGTTTCGTGTAGTACTCACACAGTCTGTGATCATAGCACACTTTGCGCGTGTCGATTCTCCCTCTTACGTTCATTCCTGGACAGGCGCACGACCCAAAGTGTGGAATTACCAGCTTTCTCTTCAGTTAAGACATTGTTGATTGCTCAGAATGATGTTGACTTAACCCGCCTCTAGTTAAAATATCGTCCGAAGAACCCATTCGGGTGGAGATGGGGTTAAGCTCCAGGTTAACGACAATTTGCACGAGTGGTGAAAAGGTGGTTGGCGTCCTGACAGAACTGAGGCAGATCACAGTACGACCAGAGCCTGCAGCGCTAGGTTAGGAATGTAACCTAGCGCTGCAGGCTCTGGTCCTACTGAAAACCACCGCGAAGAAGGTCAGCTTTGTGTGTTGTTGTAATGGCAAGAGAGGGGGAATCGAAACAGTTTAGGAGCCCAAGACGGGTGAGGTACCTTGAAATGCTTCCTCCTCCTCTCCTTCGGGGGGGGGGGG
>JAHWFP010144703.1:40458-80242 GCA_023313725.1 Lithobius niger
CACGCTGAAGGACAGTAGGGGGAGCACACACAAATTAAAAAAAAACTAAATAAAGCAAAAACGAGAGAAAGAGACAGAAAGAGAAAGCAAAAAGGGAAGAGGGAGAGAAAAATAATCGAGATAGATAATAAAGAAACACCCGTCGTAGCACCCGGGGCCTGTAGTTGACACGAAAGCAAATGAAGATAAACTGCAGTTTACTTTATCTTGGTAAGAAGCGTAATGATAAATAAAGGAGACGGGTTAAAGAGAACTGGATGAAGGGGGGGGGGATGGGAACTAGACATTAAGGAGATGGGGTGAGGGGGAAGTTACTGAGGGAGAGGCAGGGGAGTTGATACTATAGTATATATTTACATTTCAAAGTGTGGTGGAGTATGGTGTGGTGAGGAGGGGTGCCCCGATACAATTTCATGAAACAGGGCACACGCTGACTAAGTTACGCCACTGCCTGCCTGATTTGCGATATTTCGATGTTATCGTGATATACCATACATGCGATAGTGTTATCGCAAGGTTTTTGTGTTAGGTGATTATAGCAGCTTTGAGCTAGCTCACTTCACCCATTTCACATCGGAGTGCGAAGCTGTCGATAATTTCGCTAATCATTGATCAAATTTGACATTCAAATACACCATTTTAACAGTTTTTTTCGACAGATTTCCAATGGTTCAAATCACAGGTCTCTAGCTGTAACCGTTAAGTTATTTCTAATTTTTAAACTTACATGGCCTCCGAATGAATAAGAAAAACTGCTGCTCACTGCTAATTGTAACAGAACTAATGTTAAGACAAAGTGTTTGCATTTTGATTAAACAATATCAACATTTTCACATCTTAACAGGTCGTGAATTGTGCAGAAAACGTTTGGCTTGCGTACATTTTTTTCAGGTGAGGTTTTTTTCCTGGGTGTGGCATATCTGCGAGAGCGGCTTATACGCGAGACAATATGACAAAGATACTTTAAAATATTGGAAGGTGTTTAATTATTTTGAATAAATAAGAGTAAGTTTTTTTACATATTTTTTTTCATAATACCTAGGCCTACTGTAGTAGTAGTGCTGTTACGACAAAATGATCAACTTAAAACAGCTAGGCTTACATATCGAAAAACATTGCAATAATAAATATCACATATCAAGGCACGTACAGCAATCACTACGCTTACATGACCACTTCGAAGCGCTTCGGAGGAATGCGTATCGCGTCCAGTGATGGCGTCAGGACTGAATTGTTTGGAGGGGCCGACACAGGGCACATCTGGAAAAAGAGTGGGCCAAGGACTATTTTTTCAAGGCAGCCGTGTTAGGCACTTTTATTCCGTTTCTCTCAACAGGAGCGTAACGTAAGCTTCAATGCAGTGCAATATTTTTGTAAAATGCGCCCCATAAACACCTGCAATTTTTTTTTATTTTTTTATTTTCTTTTCGTGACCTAAGACTTGAAGTGGGGGAGGGGGCGGCAGGAGGGGGGGGGGCGCAAACTATTAAGGGGGCATGGCCCACCCAGGCCCACCCCTAGCGCCGTCACTGATCGCGTCCGTGTCGCCTCCGTGGACGCTTTCCCCCAATGCGCTTCACGGAGGTGGTTTGAGCGTCTGTATCGCATCGTCATTTGTGCTTGTAAACACTCACAATCGCATTGAGCCTTTGGAAAACGCCTGGTAAAGATGGTCTGGTAACAGTGACGGTGCCCACGTAATTTGTGCTGGTGCCATTCGAATTTAGGTAAATAAATTGAAAACAAGTGTACATGACTAGGAAGACCACTAAGTTTTGATTACACGCAGGCATGGGTAGATTGATTACATGCAGGGGGTAAAGCAGCGTGGGACTTGCTCACTATTCTTCAAAGGGAGGGCAGGAAGGAAGGGTTTTCCGATCGCACTGGCCCTAATCGCGATCTTGCGTCTTGTAAACAGGTGCCGCTTTTTGATGCGCATTTCAAAGCGCATTGCTAAAATGCGCTTTCTTGTGGCCATGTAAACGTAGTGATTAATCGTGTAGCCAAAAGCCACCCAAACCAACACTGGTATAAGAGAAGCCACCAAGTTTCCAAAAAGGGTCGGCCTTTCAAAGTAGTGATATCATTCAACCAGGAAAAGGCCGCCAAGGTTAATCCTATTAGCAAAGTTAATTGCACCTACTAATAGTTTGAAAGTTAAATAAAAACTAGAAGATTGCTAGCAGTTTTTTGTGGCATCTTATTTTAGCCACTGTTCAGTTATCTACTATCTGGCTAAGTTTGGTTGAAAAATATTAAATACGAACGGAGATATTTTTTTTTTTTTTTAGTTATGCTGCAGTTAAGTACGTCAATCATATAAATTAAAGCGTTTGCTGATTTGCATTCAACCATCAACAATAAGTAGCGCGGGCAGCGAATTTATTAAAAACTTAGTGGTCGAAGCCATGTACCTTTCTACAAACAAGTAGCGCGTCTATTTTATCGACAATGATGTGTTGCCGATTATTTCTGGCAGTCCGTTTGCATTGTTAGTCGTTAACACTAATAACCAGTAATGCTTATTTTGATCACAGGTGGCGTTTTTCCAACATACGGAAAAATAGCATTACAAATAATTGCAATCTTTTTAGTTAATGCCTCCCCAAACGTCAAACCATAAAAAGGCACATATTGGAGTTAGAGTGTTGAATACCAAATTTCATTCGTATCTGCCGCATAATTAATTTTATATGAGCGGAATTAGTAGTCAGTAGTCAGCTAAAATCAACGAACTTCACGCACTTTTGACATTGATACAGTTTATGCAGGTGATTGAAATACAACTGCTGCTTGTCAGGGCACAAAGACTGCCCATTTTCAACAATTTGCAAGCGTTTCGCCGCATAGGTATTTATCCTCGCCATCGTGAATACGCTCAGCTCTGGTTTTAACTAGTACCAAAGCTAGTGGCCATGCAGCAATGCAAGAATGCAAGAATTGAACAATGACTTTCTTACAATGAAATAACAATGAAGTGTGACAATTATTGAACTTGGAGGGCGGACCACTAGCGTGGTCCTTGAACTAATTAACTCACCAACTCTTTAAAATTACTCACCACTTACGCTGGACTGTAAGAACAGTAAGTCTACATAAAATAAAATGTCTGCGTCACATTATTGAGTACACTTTTTCTCCATAAAGAATACGTTCCCCCCTGTGCTGACGATCTGCATTTTGTTTCCTAATCTCCTTTCCAGCAAAATTGTCCCTTTTATCGTCGTGGGGCGGATAATTCAGTTTGGATTCGTGTACCATAAAAAAAACGACCAAACTTTTCCAATCTTGACACACGCTAGTGTGTCGCCGCCAAGTAACAGTAGATCATCCCATTGTAGACATCTGATTGTTAAAAAATTGATTGTTAATGATAAAAAGGCGGCTCACTAGCAGACACGTGTCTGTTAACTGTAAGCTTATTTTGGCATGTTGAGGATAAATCCCAATGCGACAGAAATGTTTCAAATTATGGAAAATGTAAGGGGAAGGGTCAGAGATTAAGAAAAACCAAAATTTAAAGGATGAGTGTCCACCAATCATAATGAAAAAGATGCGTCAATAACATTGTTTTTATGTTGCTGTCTAGCTAGTTAGCTAGCTAGCTAATAAGATTTTTTCCATGTTAAATCCCATAGACTTTTTGCTCATGGCTAGCGCAAAATTGAGAAAGCCTACGTACCTGAACTTTTGCACACGGTGATCTGAGGATGGTCCTTTTGTTGGATTGGGGGTTGTAGGGGTCACGACAAATGCGTGGGAGGGTTTTGAAATTCGTCACCAGCGAATTTAAATTTCGTTTCTTTTCCAAGTTGCAACCAAAGATTTTAAGCAACATTGGCTTGAACGATCAAGACTGGTCCTTAGATTTATTGTAAAAGCCTGGACGAACTAAAAACTGAAATGTAACGAAGGACAAAATAAAGAAACATTAACGTTGCCGTGGATTGCGTAAGAATAAAGGGATGCACGTTAGATGATGGTTACGCAACAATACGAGCATACACGAGCTAATGGGTTTTTTGTTCATAACCCAAGAATAAAATGCTTCGCGTTCTGCTGTTTTAGTAACAGCGACCTTCGGGGGTTTCTGCATGACTAAAGTGAACGAAATCGTGAAAAATTAAGGTGAAGTTGCAGGGATAAACAAAACAACTGAAGGGGATGCGCTGATTGAGTGAGCGAAGCGAACGAAGTCAGCGATTGTTAGCCAGTGTGTGCAAAAATGGGATTGAAGCATCTTAAACAGACGGTGTAACCTTATGTACGTTCACAGTCCTATGAAAGTTGTGATATCCACCCAAAACCAAAACTGGTAGAAAAACCAGCCAAGTTTCCAAAAACGGCAAGTTAATCGCACCAAATAATACTTTGGACGTTAAATGAAAACTTGAAGATTGCTACCGCTAGTAGCAATCTTCTAGTTTTCATTTAACTTTCGAACTATTAGTATGTGCGATTAACTTGGCTAATAGGATTAACCTTGGCGGCTTTTCCCTGGTGGAATGATATCACTACCTTTAAAAGCCGACCGTTTTTGGAAACTTGGCGGGTTTTTCTACCAGTTTTGGTTGGATAAAAGCTACTCTGTCTCTTAGTGAACCACTTATTTGCTACAACAATGTATTCTGACAATTAAGTACTGAAACGATAAGCATGTTATAATCTACTGTTGGATGACAATACAAACAATAGTTACAACAATAATTGTGCACTTACGAGCCAATTCAGGGCCACGAGCCTCTAGCTGCAACCCCCATTTTTGAAAAAGGCACTTCACCATATGACGCTTTACCTGTCTGCCGTTCCGTTAATTGCACATCCTATTCGCATCATTCAAAAACAATGCTTGGAGATTTATCTACAACATGGCGACCAAATGTGCCTTTACAATGGCTAAAGGAAGTAAAGTGATGAAGCTGTTTACATGAAACGAAAGTACGCAGCATACAATACTTTTATACAACAGCACAAATTATTAAAATATCTTGTTTAACAGTTTCGAAATTAGCCATTACCATGACACTACTAGCTAGCAACACCATGACGCGTGATAAAAATCATTTCGAACACAGTTCTGGCATGCACGTTCAATCAAGGGGTCGCAAATGTACTAGAAACAACGCGTCCCAAACTTTCGCAATCTGCACTCCTTCCGGCACTTAGCTGACGCTGGTCAACATGGTGCCAGGTTTAACTTCTTGTTCTCGTGTGAAGAATCTAAGAGCAATTTCATATTAAAACCACAATTTTATAACCAGGCGAAACATGGCGGCACTTATGGTGGCATCTTGCACACCGTTCTCACTTCTGCTTTCGGCTGAATGAGATTCGTGAGAAAGTTCACCATCCCATAATTCATAATTTCTCTCGTAATCTCTCCTGCGGTGTGCAACGAAGGCAGCGTATATATTGGGCAGGCATATATATCGTCGTAGATTCAATCAGGGGGTCGCCAACAGTACTAGAAGCCATACATTCCAACCTTCCCAATCTGAATTCCTTGTGGCGCTTGGCTGAGGCCAGTAATGCCAATATGGCACCAGCTAACTTCTGGTTCTTGTCTGAATGAGATTCGCGGGAGGCCAATCCTATAATCTATTTATTTATTTATTTTATTTACAAAATTATTGTAACGCCCTACAGAAATTTACAGCAATTTTAGATTAAAACAACAATTTAAAATCAGGAGAAACGTGGCGGGGCGTGGGGTGCACACCTTGCACATCGTTTTCGCCTCTGCTCTCGCCTGAATAAAGTTTGTGAGATACACATCCCATAATTCTTAATTTCAGTTGTAATCACTCATATGTTGTGCGACGAAGGCAACGCATAAATTAAAGGCAGGTTGCCACAAATGTGAAAACGCTGTATATCTTAAAAACTATGCAAACATCAACTTATACAATCGAACAGCTGTTGAAAAATTAGTTCAAATTTTTGCCTGTGATAGGATAAATTTTGCAAACAGTATCACAATTTAACTGTAGCTGTGCGTGTTTTACCGTACTTATCGGACTTACGTTTCTCCAACATTTTCGTGTCACTGCGACTGAATTTGCACACTAATACTGATTTCACACGTTATAATGTTTGGGTGCCAGCCCTGGCTGACCCGTGACGGAGGATTTCACACATAATAATGTTTTCTGGGCGAAAGCGAGCTGGCCAGGGCTGACGCGCGCCCGAATGGCCCGCCTTTCCAGCCGAGGCTGGCCCTGGCCAGCGCGCCTTATTTTTAACGTGTGAAATTCGAAGCGAGCCCTCCCGCGCTCGTAGCCTTGCAGTGCAGCCCACCAGCCTACATGTCAACAGACAAAACGCTAAAGAAATTGTTATGTGACAATCGTAAATTAAATAGTGGCTATTCCACGGGGTGGAAGAAAAGAAGAGAATTAAATATTGCACCTTATTAAAAAAAAAAATTCAGTATTGCATATCATCATGTTAAAAGGTTCATGATGCATCGCACCGATCAATTTTCTGTCAGCGTTTGCAATAATTACTGGCAGTGTTTTTCCCTAAATGATATAATTTTTCCAGTTTTATTTCCTTTGCAAATTTCGCGCCATTAAAAAGATTTATTTGTGTGTATCCGAAAGAAAAACTACACTACAAGGAAAAAATTAGAACTGACCGGTTGTCTTTTATTTTAATTTTGAGCAAAATAAAATAAAATACTAACCTACATCAAAGAGCCATGTTTCAGAGAGAGCGAAGTTATGTTGTCATAATAACAAACTGTAGCAGAATGAAGACGTGACATCATATCTTTATTATAATATCGGAGGCCGGCTCAAAGGAAAGCCTCAAGGAAAACCACTTCTCCACTCCTCGCGAAAAAACCGCATTGAAAATGCACTCTCCCACTCTACCTGCAGCCAAAAAGGAGCCAGGCATGAGTGGTCGATCAATCTGAAAAGTCGTCGGGAAAATGTCCTGGGAAATGTGTCTCGGGAAATGTGACCGGCCCCGTGCATAGCACGGGCTTCCTCTAGTTTTAAAACAAAGAGAAAATAATATGTCGAATTAAAATTGACACGACGTAGTATTATTGTATATACCTCTATGGTGGAGCCTTAATGGATTAGCTGCAAGGGGCACTGCAGAGAGAAACAGAAGGGCGTCATACTGAAGCCGATGCTGTGAAGAGTGATTTCTTAAAAATGCGCGATTTTTGTTGTTGGAGAAAATAACGTTATTTTAAGCCTAAGAAATCCGCTCTTCCGTTGTTTTTCCCTCCATTTTTATGTAGTGCACTTTGTAGTTATGCCCTCCAAAACCCATACTGGTGCCAATATGGCAGCAAATGTCACTGCTCTATTGGAGCGTCGGTATTGGTATCCAAAGGACACCGGTTTTGACAATAGTTCCAAAGGGCAACAGAAATGGGTTTCACACCCGCATTGAAAAAACAAAACATTACCCTGCATTTAATAACGCAGGAAATAAAATTAAGAACCAGTTGGTAGATTAGTATTTACCAAATTAACGGAAAGGTGTTACCAATAACACACGTTTTTTTGTTTTTTTTTTAATGCGTTTATAGCCTATTAACCGTGGTACAGATCAAAGTTTAAAAAAAAATATGGAGAAAAGACGAAAAAAAAAGTCAGAAGAAAAAAATCGGGGGGAGGGGGGAGTTAAAGACAAATAAAATGGTTTGGTTTTTTTTTTCCATATTGTTATATATAGGGCAGGTGGTTAGATTAATTGTCTTCGGCTCGAATTTCACCAGGCATGGTGGGGAGTTCGAGACTTTTGTAATCTTTTTTTACCGTGGCTTTTTTTCCCCCTATGGTCATGGAGAAGATGGTGTACTAATCTACGTATTTGATTTTTTTTTTATAATTCTTGGTATTTTAAATATTATAACAAATTTTAGCGACGTCAGTTTGACATTAATATCGAGGTTCACCTGAAAACACGCAATACGAGAAGTGAAGCCGACTCACTGCTCGTATCCTCCTGTCCAATATTTTTCGACAGACGGTGCTCCAAGCGAGCGCGGATCGGCTTGCAAGCATTTATCACGTGTGAAATCAAAGCGCGCCCGGAGCTCGGCATGAGGGCTGACCCGGCCCGGCCCGGGTGGGCCAGGGCTGACCCGCTACGAATTATTACGTGTGAAAACAGTATAAGTAAAATCTTAATGGCGGCTGTCATCGCATATACTGATTTCACACGTTATAATGTTTGGGTGCCAGCCCTGGCACCCTGGCCAGCCCTGGCTGACCCATGACGGAGGATTTCACACGTAATAATGTTTTCTGTGTGAAAGCGAGCTGGCCAGGGCTGACGCGCGCCCGAATGGCCCGCCTTTCCAGCCGAGGCCAGCCCTGGCTGGCCCTGGCCAGCGCGCCTTATTTTTAACAGACAAAACGGTAAACACTAAAAAAGAAAGTGTTATGTGACACCCGTAAATTAAATAGTGGCTATTACACGTGGGAGAAAAGAAGGAAATTAAATATTGCACCATATTAAAAAAAAAATAATAATTCAGTATTGCATATCAGCATGTTAAAAGGTTCATGATGTATCGCACCGATCAATTTTCTGTCAGCGTTTGCAATAATTACTGGCAGTGGTTTTCCCTAAATGATATCATTTTTCCAGTTTTATTTCCTTTGCAAATTTCGCGCTATTAAAAGGTTTTGTTTGGGTGTATCCAAAAGAAAAACTACACTACAAGGAAAAGATTAGAACTTACGGGTAGTTTTTTTTAATTTTTTTTTTAAATTTTGAGCAAATTAAATAAAATGCTAACCTACATCAAAGAGCCATGTTTCAGAGAGAGCGAAGTTATGTTGACATAATAACAAACTGTTACAGAATGAAGACATGACATCATATTTTTAAAATAAAGAGAAAATAATATGTCGACACGATCCATATCCATTTTTCTGTTCTAGAACGTTAGACTGCCCCAACGAAGGACTCGAACCGTCAATCTTTGGATATGTTTCTAGATCGACACTATACAATTGCCGAACCACACCACCAAGATTTAATTATTGGAGCGTCGGTATTGGTATCCAAAGGACACCGGTTTTGACAATAGTTCAACAGAAATGGGTTTCACACCCGTATTGAAATGAAAACATTAGCCTTCATTTAATAACGCAAGAAATAAAATCAAGAACCAGCTGGTAGATTAGTATTTACCAAATTAACGGAAAGGTGTTACCAATAACACAAGTTTTTGTTTTTTTTAAATGCGGTTATAGCCTATTAACCGTGGTACAAGATCAAAGTTTAAAAAAATATGGAGAAAAGACGAACGAAAAAGTATGGGGAAACAATCGGGGGAGAAAGACACAAATAAAATGGTTTGGTTTTTTTTTTTTCATATTGTGATATATACGGTAGGTGGTTAGATTAATTGTCTTCAGCTCGAATTTCACCAGGCAGGGTGGGGAGTTCCTCAAGAGAATTGTGTAATCTTTTTTACCGTGGCTTTCTCCCCCCCCAATATTCATGGAGAAAATGGTGTAGTAATCTTCGTATTTGATTTTTTTTCAATTCTTGGCTATTTTAAATATTATAAAAAATTTTAGTGACGTCAGTTTGACATTAATGTCGAGCTTCACCTGAAAACATGCAATACGAGAAGTGAAGCCAACTCACTGCTCCTATCCTCCTGTAAACAATATTTGTCGACAGACGGTGCTCCCAAGCGAGCGCGGGTCGGCTTGCAAGCATTTATCACGTGTGAAATCAAAGTGCGCCCGGAGCTCGGCATGAGGGCTGACCAGGGCTGGCCCCAGCCCAGATTGGCCAGGGCTGACCCGCGACGAATTATTGCGTGTGAAAACAGTAATAGACTCAAAGCGCAAGTAGTATCACATCTCTCTACTTATATCGTCCTAGGTGCAATACACCTTGGAGGAAAGAGACAGACGACAATACGCTACACCAATTTGTGGGCCCCAAACGTTAAAGGCTATGTGCTCCAACAACATTAAAACCATGCGCTTATACAAATTAATTACCGAGAATATAAAAACAAACCTTGATGACGTTAAAAAAGAAGCATTATAAAGCAAAGAAGCGTATTTTAAGTTCTAAATTTAGAGCTATGGCGCTTCAAATAATATCTGAACCGAGTGTGCCGTTAGCACTCGGCTCGTATGGGCTCAACTTGAATATTCTATTCACGGTATCTACGCCAATTTTGTATCAATTTTTACATTCAATATACTAAGTTGATTGCCTCGATGAGAGCTTTTCCAGTCCGTATTATGGTCTAAAAATCAGTAGTGTATGCCGTTTTCAAGTTTTTTCTTAAAAGTGAAAAACCTGATCTGAAAAATCATGGTGTGAGCCGAGTTAGTATCATAAATTAATTTTAAGTTACAATAACAAATGGCAAAGGCATACTAATAAACATAAATAAAAAATTTAGTACGCTCCGCCTGTAATAGGGCCGAAGCATGTTTCCTTGTTTTAAACACCCTGTACACGCAGTATCCAAAAGTGAGTTGTACAAACTATTTTACATATAATTAAAACAAGTTTTGTGTATCTATCTCGCATTGATTAGCTTGCTTTACCCACCAATACACGACTAACCATGTGTGCTCAACTCTTTCTAATCGCCATTATGACCAGCCCTCTGCAAATGATGGCCAGAAAAGAAAGGCCTTTTCCTAAGTGATTTTTGGTGAAGGCCTGTTTCGCCAAAAAGAAAGCAGATTAAACTTAACCCTACAGGGCAAATCCGATTTCGCCCAATCTAATTGGACAAAATTTTAGGTACACAAAATTTAATACCATATTCCTATGTAATGGGCTTTTTCCCATTTCGCAGACACTAAAATGAAATAAAATTTTTCTGTGAAACGGAAATTCCCGTTTTGCAGAATCCCCTTTCGTCGAATCAAAATATTCTTTAAAAATTTAACATTGGAGAAGTTAAAGATGAATTCCTAATTGGAAGAAAGTGTGATTAGTTACATTTCTGATGTTTGTTTTGCCGCAAAAGGGTACGTGCGAGGCACATAATTTGTAAAAAAAAATTATTCTGCAAAACGCGACGTATATTCTTTTTGTGTTTGTACGCACTGTTTGTGTTTGTCTATAAATGTTTGACCATGACACAGGAATATACACACATTTTAAGCCCAACCACAAGTCCATGAGACCTCTGTGAGTGAGCTATGGCAGCAATGTATTTCATGAACGGTATTTGGCATACACCCTTTAGGCAAAAGCTTTAAACATGCGTTCTTTTTGGCAAAACGGGACGTGACCCGTTCTTTAACTATGCCCCAAACTGTAGTGGAACCTCTTGGTTACCCCACCCCTCCCTAGCCCGTGGAGAGGAGGCCCTGTGCAACTGCACACGCTGCCCATTGGATATTCGACCCTAACAACCATGAATTATTTAGTTTATAAGTCTCAACGGAGAGAAATCGTTATTTAGATTGAGCGAAAAGATTTAGAGAAAAAAAAAAAAGAAGGGTCAGAGAGCCAGGACAAAATTACCAAGATGTGAAAAACATGTTTTCACGTAAAATAATCTACGGAACAGATACGAGTCGTTCGAGTTTAGGGGTTTAAAACAGGGCCCGTTACAACAGAAAACTGCCCTTTAATAGTGATACGATCAGCACTACTTTCCCCCTTTACTTCTGTGTGCCGTCCTTCAGAATAAAAAATAAGACGTCACAATTAGTTAGGGCACGTTTATGTATCGACTCGCAACGTAAACTTTCTCGCTCACTAGCTGTTACTTGGTTAATACTAAATATTCTGGCGAACTTCGCGCCTTTACAGGAGCATGCAACTTTCGACTTGTATAGACATAGGAACCATGGCAACGATGTGGACGCAAATCCTCTCTTCGCGCCTAAGCGACAGCGAAATGCAATGTGTGCGGCATAACAGCGTCGATTTGTGACAAAAAAATAAAATTTACTACAGTACAAGACAGCGGACTGATTTCTGTATGGTAGCATTAGATGGTTTGTTAAATTGTTTTTGATTTGACAACCCCAAAACGGACGGCAGGTTGAATTTTGAATCCTCGCTGCTGCAGCTATTTATTGTACCATCGTCTAATCACTGCCCGAAATTATTTGTTGGGAGAGAGTAGCAAATTTTGGAAACGGCAAGAAAAGACAAAATTGTTGTAGAAATGTTTAAAATTACTATTGCACCATAGGAGTAGATAGGGTTGGGGATGGAAAAGCAACTCCTTATCCACTAATGGTATCTCACAGCCGTGAAAGCTGCCATATTGGATCATCAACTCATTACGAACGAACTGGTGGGTTGTCTTCCTTCAGCACCTGCTATTTTATGGTACGTTTTAAAACATTGCGGTTAAAACAGGTACAATGTGCACATGCTGGTAGCTGTAACAATTTTAAGTGTAATGCTCCAGGTCTTGTTCGTAGGTCGTGAATTGAATAATTGAGTGGGTTGGCAGTAAGGTTTGAATTTCAAAGCTGAAATTCGTAGGTGATAGGTAGTCAAGTTTTCAGGATCCATACCTGCGAACTGGGATGGGTTTCTATAAAAGCTTTGCGGGATACCACAGAAATCTCATCAGAAAATATAATACAACTATTAAAAATGTCAAATCCGTTAGACCCGCGTTCATTCTTCCAAGCCAGAAAAACTCACCAGACTTGTAAGAACAAGCTGGCGTACACTTAGCCTACACTTTTCGTATTTGTTTACTTATTTATTTATATGTATATTTACTTATATGTACATACTTGTTGAAAACCTTCTTTGTTTTATAAGAGAGAACTGCGCCGCGCATGCGCAGTGGGATATGCAAGCAGGCGTCTGCGCACCGGAAGAAACTTCCAGGGAAACATCACATTCAAGGAATGTAATGCTAAAATTATCAGGTTAAGTTGTTTTGGCAATAAAGAATGCTGTTTATCTTAAAACCGATGCAAACATCAATTTCTAGTAACAGCTATTGGAAAATTAGTTCAAACTTTTGCCTGTGCTTGGATAAATTTTGCAAAGAGCATCACAGTTTAACTGTAGCTATGCGTGTTTTACCCTACTTGTCAGACTGGAGTTTCTCCAACATTTTATACTCCAAGACAATCATTATGGTGGCTGCCATCCCATAATCTCAAAGCGAGTATCACATTTGGCTGCGCCGTAATCGTGAATCTGGTCCGGTATACGCGGTTTACCATATATCGTCCTATATGTCACGCATGCGTGGGCTGTGATGGAGTTCCGTGGTGTCTTCCCTTTATACCGCGAGTAAAGAGGGAGACTTGACTTTTCCATCCCCAACCCTATCTACTCCTATGGTTGCACTTTGTTCTTTATCCTTGTTATTTATAACACACTTAATTATTTATGTATTGCCACATTCATAATAGAAACTAGAAACCAATCATAAATAAATAACGGTTGCCTAGCAAACAGCGTTGGAAAGGTCTCATTGCATAAATCCACCCTTAGGTATCGAAGTTTAATGACGCTAGCCCAACGGAGAAGGTGGAATGGACAACACATTTCGAAAATCAAGATAGCAACCTGACAAAGCAGCATGCAAACACATCCGATTGGTGATGATTACCCTATTGTTTACCATGATTTATAGTGTTTTATTCCTGTGGCATGACCTTTCAGTTCCTGTCTGGTCTGGACAACGCTATACGTATTGCAGATTACAAATGACTCAACGTTTTTCTATAGGCTAGCTTAGTCTGTGGAACAAACATACAATTTTTTCTCAGTCGTTTTTTTGTCTTAACTAAGTAAAAGCAGGACCACTTTTCTGGATTCAAAACAGTCTGAAAAACTGGGTCTATTTTTTGAAAATCATGGAAAGTCCCAACAGCTCAAAGACTGAGGGACAATTACACACGAAATAGTAGCAGGAGCCTATGAATACAGGAGCATGCTGAAACTACTGCTTCATATTCAACCCCTTTGTCACAAAAGCGTCTGGGAGAGAAGCCATGGGTTTCTTTTCCTGGCTCCAGGCCAGTTGATTCAACATCACCAGAATCTTATATTACCACAGCAACGCCAAAAGGCATCAAGTTTTCGGCACACCCGTCAACTGGCGTTGAGCCAGGGGGTGAGACATGCAATTTCTACCCAAGTCTGCCTTGGTTTGAAGAAACCACCTCCTTCCTTGCTTGAAGATTGTTCAATGCTGTTACCACGTGCCTGGACTAATTGTAGTCTTTCGCACTTATTTATTATGTTAAAACATACACAACATATTTTTAACTTGGGATATCCCAGAAAATAGTTAGTAGTCGTTTCACATTTGGTCGCGTGGCGCCATGACCCAGAACCAGAGATTTACACAAGAAAAATGAAAAGTGGTCGGTGATGGCCAAAATCGGCATGTGCCCGGGGAACGATGCCACAAGGAGGACACCAAAAGATGGTGGCTCTCAGATCAACCCTGTGGGAACATGCGGTAATATCATCATGGACACTCTGTCCCTTTATATAACTAGTTTATGACTGGAAAGCTTGGCCCATGTTATTAAGACGAAATGGAACATTTTCCAGATACACCTAACAGAAACACTAAATGCCACGTTCATTTTAATACCAACGCAGGCTGCGCAGCGAAATATTCACATGCAGAAGTAAGACTTAGCTTCAGACATGCACCAGTGTTAGCCAAGCGCCAGCCAGAAGTAGAGAAGGAAGCAGTAACTATACTAGATTCAGTAACGCAAGCATGAACAATGTTCCATAGCGTCTTAGTCACCAGCGCAAAGAGTCCCAGTTGTACACTTCAGTTAGCTAGTAAATCATGTGCAATACATGGTAAGTGTTGGGGTTGGGTGGATGTGACTCATTTCCATCTCGTTTCCTGCAAATATATAGTTATGTCATACAAAATTAACTATTTAACTCATTCAAAACTGATGCTGTGTGGTAGTTTTTGTCAGCATTAAGAAAAGAATTTGTTCTTGCTTCCGTTTGCATTTAGACTAGACGATTTTGGTCTCCTGTGCATCCAGTAGCCACCTGCAACGGTCGCTTACCCACAAAACATAAAAAATGCAAGTGTTACACAAAAGTCTTCGAATCATGCGTTACCAATGTATCAGCTTTACCAGATAATACATTTCCGTTACACCAAAACACTTTTCATCCTGAGTAACCGGTTCTGATCCAAGGCACCGACGGGTCGCATAATTACATCAATCTAATTGTAGCCAGAATTGGCCAACTCAAAATAAAAATTCGACCACTGCGTAGACTCGAACCAGCATCGGATTACGTCTAAATGCCAACCGATCAGCCGACTCATTATGTTAATACGAAAACGAAATTTTAAAAATTCCTTATAAGGTGAAATCATTTTTGTACTGCAGGAAATAACTTCGCTACCCATCATATGCTGGGAGAGCCACTAACTGTCAAACACTTCTCCTTGCTAGACTACAGAACTCGTGTTCCTGGTTAAGCTGTCGTTTGATTTTATAGGTCCATAATTCGAGGGGATGGCCAATATTGACAGAATAAAGGTTGAGAATGCCCCTTCCCCACCCTGTCCTGCTACAGAGTTGCCATGGATTACCATCAGAGTTCAGTAGGCTACTGTATACCAGAAAACTGGAAAAAATCTTACTATAAAAGCATGAATAAAATGATAAGATAAAATGATAACCCAGTTGGCTTTCCTGTATGTCTCAGTTTGTAACGTTACTTCAGATGCGTGTAAATGTTGCAAAGGCATTCATTTTCCCAATTTTCCTCTCGTATGAAACGGTTTTGCTACATTCACTCTAACCTACGTAAATGTTGCATTAGCTATTTCGCGCAGGATGCAGGAATATAGTGAGAAGGTATATCCTTTTAAGTGTTACACAAAAAGTCATTACTATTAACTCCAGTTATTATCAATTTTAACTTAGAATCAACTGATATTACAAGCAGGAAGATTGCGCTATCAGCGTTGGGACAGGTTATCAGTATAGGGTAACAGTGGTAATATTCGTATCCCAGGTCAAGGCTGCCTGCTACAAACTCTTTATGCCTCAACTTAAAAAGAGAAAAAAAAAATGCCTTCAAGTCTAGGTTATAGAGCTGTACACGGCGAGCTAGAGCTGGATGGAGTAGAACGTACGTAATGAGGTCGGCCATCGAACCTCAACAAGGTCGACCTTGTTGTTATAGCGCGTAGTTTCCTGATAGTTGCCTAGCTTGCTTTTGATTTGCAATTCGGTATTGTGGACACTGCATAAAATACAGAGTTCGTACAAGGGCTAGTTTTTACCTAGTTTTCCCTTGGAACAACTCAGTAGTCCTTATTTTCCATACAATGATCATGGAGCGATAAGGAAGTAAGTTGGCAATTTCTATAAAAAGGGATTTGAAAATGTCCCCTTGCTAGAGCCAAAATAGTCGAAATCATGAACAGAAGGAAACATTGTCGGATATAAAAGAGAAAAATGCGCCTTTTGTTTTTAATTGTGAAATACCCATACAATACAGTATATTTTTTTATTAAAATTATGACGTAAAAAAATTCCAAACTTTTCCATACTGATATTCACAATCCGTCAGAATTCCACAATTTTAAAGGCCTGGACAACTACCTAACGGAATTGCAGGTTTTCCAGTTAGCGTACGAACCCTGGAAATAACCAAGTCCAGCGACAAAAAAAACAAGTTTTGTGGTTTCTGGGAACTTGAGCAAAGCACAGCAGAGTTGACGTGCCTGGCCTCCAAGTTAAGAAGGCACGAGCTCGAATCACGTTTTCCACCACGAGTCTATAACACGAACCCCCATATCGTTCTTAGTGGTTTGTAGAGGATTAATGGAGCAGAGAATCTAAGGCTAACATTTAACAATCTTTGGAAGAGCCTAAAAGGAAGTTTCAAAAATTATTCTAAGTGTTATGGTCAGGGTTCGTAGGGATCTTTGGAAAAGTAAACAAAAAGAAAACAAAATTCGAAGCCTGGAAAACTGTGGGAAAAAGTCAGCATTGAAGACTCTTGGAATTTTGTCCTTCCACATTTTATACAAAAATTCAATCGAATAAGAAATTATTAACTTCTTTTGTTTTCGGGCAGCCTCAATTTCACAGTGCCCTCTACCCACCATTTTTTGTTTGTTTTTATTACGGGTACGGCTGTCGCTATTTTTTTTCTGAATAGCATCATTTAACATTGATACAAAAAAAAATACTAAACTAACTATTATTAAGACATCATTTTTGTGAGCCCGTCAAACAAAGCACAACCACACACACAAATAAATAAATAAATGTGAATTTTGATCACAAGTCAGGAAAAGTTACGGATTTACAAATAACTAGCCACATCGCTCACTCCGTTGGCGTCGTCTCACTTCGCTCGAGGAGATAATTGCATGCAATTCAGTTATTTAAAGCTTATAAAACGCTGACTTGAGCTCTGATTTCCCCCTTCCCTCCCCCAGGCTTCCCCCTCACACTGGTAAGATCAATTTGTCCCCTAGGCTATACCCCCTCAACCTGGCACCGGATGAGATCCTGGGCTCTTAATTAATCTGTTTCATTATTGGATGACTTTTCTTGTTTTGCCTATTTTTACTTAGTCCTGTTTTCCATTTTCACGTTTTGTGCGTTCATTGTATTATGTAGCTTACTTTTATTATCCCGTTCTCACTTTTCTCTCTGCATCTCCAAACCCCACACACTTTACATGTTTTTATTTTGTTTCGCTTACTTTAAGAATTTTTATTTGACGTCCTGATCTGTAGTCAAGTTTCAAACGCTTGAGTAAATTGAGAAATAAAAAACCAACCTTTTAATTTAGTTAATACTTTCTTAACTTTGATTTAGTGATAATCTGTTCGCAAGGCTTAACAATGTGCTTGCCAAGTGAGAGCTAATGCAAGCCACCAAATGTAAGCCAATTACCATTTCTCAAGGATAGGACAGTTTTTAAACTTGAGATGTGTTGATTGGGATACTAACAGTAAATCATTAAGCCACTGACTCGATGCTGATCGTTCATTAAACAAATGCCTAGGTTATCTATATAATAATGTTGGACGCCACCGAAAAGGAAGACTAAAAGGAAAATCACTTCTCCCCTCCTCGCGCCCACATTGCAAATGCGCTCTCCCATTCCACCTGCATGCAAAGAGGAGGCAGACATGAGTGGTCGATCAATCTGACAAGTCGTCGGAGAGTGCCGGAAAAATGTTCCGGGAAATGAGTCCGTAAACTACGGGCTTCCTCTAGTTTGAAATAATGCTCGAGTTTGATTGTTGCCAATCGTATTGTTCAGCACTGGAGAAGATTTGCCCACAACCAATTTAATTGCCGACGTTGCGTGATTGTTGCAAGGGGTAATTTTTCATGAATATCATCACGGATATTTAGGCATTATCAAAAGATAAAAACAGGCCTATTAAACATCCAAATTAATTTATTTTCTTCTGACACATTTCTTATATTTGTAGTCTTCTACTTCCAGAGTAAACGGTCAAGCAAGCAAGCAGACTTTTAATGATGAGGATGCCCATTTGAGCAATATCATTACCTGATGTAACAATGGTTAAACATTGCTTTAACCATTGTTGATCATAATGCCCTTTTTTTATAATGCCAGCAAAACGTGCATAAATCATCTTTGTTGTAGGCTACAATTGCCCTGTCTTTGCATTGTTGGTTGATTCTATTGCCCTTTAGATGAGTATAAACAAATTACCCATTCAATGAACAAGAGCGCTTACTTTTCTATTGTAGGATCAATGAGGATTTAGGGGTTCGCCCTTGTGTTTGTGACATTGTTTTATAAAGCAGGCCAGTAGCTCAGTTTAAACTTACAGTGCAGGAGGCTTATCAGCACTATGTTGCAAAGGTGGTCAGCAAACAGCAACAATAAGACCTCTGTAAGCTTAATTTAGACCACTCACAACAATCAAATAAGTAATATTATTAGCCAGTGAAAAATAATTGTTTAAACGATGCATAAACCGCTGGATGATCTAGACGTGTCGCAGCCAAGTAACACTAGATCGTCGATTGCAGACATCCGATTGTAAAAAGTGATTGTTGATGAAAAAAAAGTGGCCGCACTAGCAAACTGTGTCTTTTAACTAAAATCAACTTATACCCGATTTCAGCATACTGGTGTAAATTCCCCATGCGGTAGAAATCTTTGCAAATCGTTTTAATCAGGTGTCTTGGGTCCAGTAACGAAGAAAACGTCAACACAAAAATGTGGGAACGTGTCCTTCATGGAGAAAAAGTGTCCTTAATAACGTTGATTTGTGTTACTGGTGACTAGTACCTAGTTTGCAGGCTCCAATGTTAATTCTCATAGGGTATAACGACACGTCAACAGCTGATTATGTAAAGTTGCCAGATCTAAATTTCGGCAGACAGTTAAAGCGTCATACGGGGAAGTGCCTTTTTCCAAAATGGGGGTTGCTGCTAGAAGCACGTGACCCTGAAGTGGCTCATTAAGTGCAAAATTATTGTTGTAACCATTGTTTGTATTGTCCCCAACAGTAGATTATAGCATGCTTAAGTGTTACACGCATATCGTTTCAGTACCTAATTGTCAGAATTCATTGTTGTTGCAAATAGGTGTTTCAGTGCGTAGTGTTATTTTCTTTAGGTTTAGGGCGCATAGCATTAGGCTGGGGCCTCAATAAATTATAGAATGGTTCACTAAGAAATGGAGTATATGCTATTGCAAAGGTTTGTTACGGTACACGAATCCAAACTAAATTATCTGCCCCACGACGATAAAAGGGACAATTATGTGTTCATGAACACCATGGTAACTAAGTGATTGAATAATTAACGTTAACCGAGGTAGGGCCAAGTGAGGAGGGATGGGCTGATTGAGTGAACGAAGCGAACGAAAATCAGCGTCAAACCGTCTCAATTTCGCTGAGGTAATGGCCAATTGGGCAATGGCAAAGGTGAAAATCATGAATGAGAAAATTTATAGACATAAAATTTCTCCAGACAAAAGAGGTACAGATGACGATTACACCGCCTGATCTTTTCTTCTTTCACAGTCCTCTAAAAGTTGTGATATCCACCCAAAACCCAAACTGGTATAAGCCGCCAATTTTCAAACATAGGTGGCCTTTCAAAGTAGTGATATCATTCAAAGTTAAATGAAAACTTGAAGAGGACAGTACATGAACTCCTACTGAATTATCTGCCCCACGACGATAAAAGGGTATGCTTGTTATTAATTATTTGGAAGCATTAGTGAAACGGACATTTTATTTTATTTAGAATTACTGCTCTCATGTTAATTCTCATAGGGTAGAACGTCTACAGCTCATTAGGGAAAGTTGCCAGATCTAAATTTCGGCAGACAGGTAAAGTGTCATGTGTAAGTGCTTTTTTCTAAAATGGGGGTTGCAGCACGTGGCCCTCAAGTGGCTCATATTGCCAAATTATTGTTGTAATTATTGTCGAACCAGTTGGCTGTAACATTTAAAATTGGCAATGCTACATTTCTAAGCCAAACGAATATACTTATAATTATTTGATAGAGATTTAAAAACCAGCAGACTATGGTGGCCGACAAAGACGAAATTCTTCTCCCAGAAGCGGTATGATGACGTCAGCTTTTTCCAGTTGGCAACAATCAACATTATGACTTGCGCCGATTATTATTCGTGAACCACATTATTTATGCAATACGCCATTGATAAAACATCAGTCGTCACCAATCTGGATACGCTGACCCGATATATTTGAGTGAACAATTACAGATTCATGCCGTAATTCAAATTAACATTGTGAGTGAGCGAAACGAATCAACATCAGCATTTGGTAGCCAGTACGCTCAAAATTGCGATTGAACAAACTTACCACTTTAACGCCTATGGACGTAAGCTACTAGTATGTCCTTTGAACTTTTGTACAGCTGCCTATGGACGTACCAGTACGTCCTGTATGTTTGTGGGTGCATGCTAAAGTCAACGTACCAGTACGTCTATCGCTCTTCACCCAGTGTTGTTAGGTAAAATTTTTAGTGCACATATCAGTCGTTAGAGAGCAGCACTGACTAGTCTAAGCTCTGTGAAATGGTGTTTGTTGGAAGTTGTATAGGTGCCTTGCTTAGCTGAATATAAAATGGCGGCCAACAATGTTGAACTTTTGCGTTTTTGTAAGTTTTTCAACATTGTTTCGCTGCTTACTGTGCCAGTACTACTTTGTGAAAAAAATTTCTGAATGCATCACCATTTAAAGCATGCTTTTCTGAGATAAGTGACTATACTTTAAATTCTTGAGCTCCACTGCACAGCTTGAAATGATATTTTTGATAAATGCCAAAATCGGTCAGGCTGTAATGCTCGTTCAAAATAAAAAGGTTAGGCGTGAAAGTGTTAAGCCTGTGAAACAAACACAAACAATAAACCACAACCACGCCACTTTAACTCAACTAACTGTAAATTGGGCATTGACAAATGTCGAAATTATGAATGACAACATCAATAGACATAAAAAACTTCCGGACAAAACAAGTAAAGGTGATGATTCGACCGTGAAATTCTCTGTACATTTACAAGTCTAAGCAAGTTCTGACCGTGTCAATTTCACTGGCGTAACGGCTAATTAGGCCACGGCAAATGTGAAAATTATGAATGAGCAAATTTATAGACATCAAATTCCTCCAGACAGAAAAGGTAGAGGGGACGATTAAACCGTCTGATCCTTCGTTGTTCACAGTTTTATTAAAGCTGTGATATCCACCCAAAACCAAAACTGGTATAAGAGAAGCCGCCAAGTTTCAAAAAAGGGTCGGCCTTTCAAAGTAGTGATATCATTCAACCAGAGAAAGGCCGCCAAGGTTAATCCTGTTAGCCAAGTTAATCGCACCTAATAATACTTTGGGCGTTAAATGAGAACTTGAAGATTGCTACCGCCAGTAGCAATGTTCTAGTTTTCATTTAACTTTCAGACTATTAGTAGGTGCGATTAACTTGGCTAACAGGATTAACCTTGGTGGCCTTTTTCTGGTAAAATGATATCACTACTTTGAAAGGCCGACCATAGGCGTCAGAGCCGGGGCAGCCATGGTTCCACCACTTTTTGCTGGGACCAATAACAGCCCCTTCAGTTTTAAGAAATCGGGAGAAATAAAACATTTTTTTTTTTAGTTATCTTTTCATTATTACGTTGGTCTATCATATTAATTTCAGTTTTTATGAATTCAGTAATAACACTAGATTCGGAACATAAGAATGCAAAGTAATGGGGCACACGAATCGAACACGATATGTTGCTTGGCACTAGGGATGCACCGAATACAAAATGTGCCGAATACCGAATACTTAACTTGCCGAATATCGAATATATAACCGATACTGAACTTGCCGAATACCGAATATACAACCGAATAGTTAAACTGCCGAATACCGAATATTCGGCACCAAACAATTTACATATTCGGCCGAATACCGAATTATTCGGCCAAATACTTAACCGAATACCTGTAATTTAAGCATATTTGATCATTTTCTTCTTCTTTTAGAAATGTCAGAAGACAATTCCTCACAAACCATAAAACTAAATACTTAGCTAAACGTTCTTACATTCACACAATTGCATAAATTTATACTAAAATATATTCGGCCGAATACCCACAAATCTTAACACTATTCGGCCAAAAACCGAATATCATTATTCGTCCAAAATCAGTATTCGGTCGAATACCGAATATCACTATTAGGCCAAAATCATTATTCGGCCGAATACCGAATATCACTATTCGGCCAAAATCATTATTCGGCCAAAATCAGTATTTGGCCGAATACTGAATACTTGAATTTTTGTCCGAATAGCCCCAATACTGAATAATTACCGAATATTCGGTGCATCCCTACTTGGCACTAAGCGAAACTACTAAAGAAAAGGCTGTGTATTCAACCTGTAAGTGAAACTTGCGTTATCAAGTTAAATCTTCTAAAAGTAATTTAAATCAAGTAACAATGTGCCTTATTCATTTCTATCATATTAAAAAACCAAAAATGGTAAAAGGTGCCGCCAAGTTCCGAATGGTTCGGCCCTTCAAAGGAGTGATATCAACACACCAAGTTAATCGCACCGCTTAATAATTCGAAGGTTAAATGAAAACTAGAACATTGCTACTTTCGGTAGCAATGTTCAAGTTTTCATTTAACGTCCAAAGTATTATTTGGTGCGATTAAGTTGGCGAATGTTTTGGTGTGTTGATATCACTCCTTTGAAGGGCAGAACCATTCGGAACTTGGCGGCACCTTTTACCATTTTTGGTTTCTGATATGATATCACTCCTTTTTTTTAATTGTGTATTGACTCAACTCCACTACCGTGCAGATGAGTAACAAAGTGCCATGTCACCAAGAAATTGGTTTTTAACAATTTGCTACAACCTTTTGCGTATAGGCCGAACCATTCTCAACTTAGTCACCTCTTTATTGGCTTTTGGTTTGGTTTTAATTTTGTTGTAATTTGCTGTATACACGTGAATACAATTTCTTTGCAACGTTGTTTAGATTTCTTGTGATACACTAGTGTGTGCCTAGGCACGTACATCAGTATACACATTCTCATTGTCGGAACTTTGGCCGTCCAATGAGAGACGATGCCGACAATACTAACAATGGTTATAACAATATTTTCGTACTTACGCGCCCTCCCACGCCATCCCTGTTACACCCCCAAGCTCCAAACCAAAAAAGGTACGCAGTTTGTATTGTAATGCACCCATTCGTCCAATTTCATAGCTAGAAGCCTTCCCGTTATCTCGGAATCGATGAATAATCACCCTATGGGATTTAACATGGGGACGAGCGGGCTAGCTAGCTAGGTGGTAACACATTTTCAACGTTATTGAGGGGCAGATTTTGCATTGAAAGCAACATAGCTGGCATTCAAACACGAGTTAATTTTTGTCAGGAGGGTCACTGCTCTCGATTTCAACACAATTTAAGCTTTTGTACCGCATTATTATTTTTCCTCAAGTACCTGAAATGTGCCCAACTATGCTTCAAGATATAAGACACTGACGCAATGGCGTCGCGCTACAATGATTTACAACCTCGACAATTGAATTGATGTGATGTTTGTTGTCTAACTTGGCGCGACACACTAGCGTGTATCTAGATACGTCTTATAATATAACCTAAAATGTTCATTAATTTTATTAAAAATGTGATAAATATTGGAGTAAAAAATCTGGCAATACTTCATCGCGGCCAACTCTACCCTGCCCACTTCTAGTGGCTATAACAATCTTGCGAACCGTCCCTAAGCCCCCCCCCCGCCACTACTCTGACTTACTACAATAAAAATAATTGGAAATTAAGCCATCAGCGGAAACTAGGAATAATAGTACAGCAAACCACCTTTATGCACTTACGCTTCATTCAAGTCATGTGACACAGAATCACTGATGTGACTCTGACTAGCATTCAGTCGTAGGTATTTTTCGGAGAGGGGGCAAATTCAACCGTCCTTCCCCCCTTTTACGCCCTCTGCTAGAAAACGTATGACCACTTTATTTTTATTGTGCGATTACTTTTCTTGCTTTAAGTAATGTATGTTTCATAAAAAAAAAAAGTGTTGGAAGAAATGGCGAATTTAGATTTTTCCAATGATTTTTCCCCCCACACCCCCGTTATTTACGCAACTGCTAGCATTTGGACCCCTCACTTTTTTAATGGTAGAGGCACCCCTGAGGCCGACCCTTTTTTGAAACTTGGCGGCTTCTCTTACCAGTTTTGGTATTGGGTGGATTAAAATTAAAAGATAGTTAAACTTGGTTTTACTCAAAACGCGAAAAAATATATACAGACGGTATACTCATGAGGGCATTAAAATTGTATCCCCCCCTCCCCCCCGAAGGCAGAAAGGGGTGCCAAGTGTGACTATGACTATGCACATAATCTGGCACAGTCGTAGACAAAACGGGCCGTTTAGACCGATGTCTGCCGTATAATCAATTTTTGACCGATTTGGACATTCCAATACACCATTTTAATTATCTTGACGAGACCTTTCCGTTGGCGGAAGAGCAGGGTTGGCAAGTTTTTACCACCAAGCGGTTAAAACCGGTTTTTGCCATGTTTTTTACCGTCCTGGCAAAAAACTGGTTTTCGTCATGTTTTTGTTATTTGGCCCAAAATATGGTAAAAATCGACTTTAATATGGCAAAAATAGCTTGAAGTCAAAAAAAAGGTGTGCCCTACAATAATCAAATAAAGCTCCCCTTGAAAATTTCGCATCATTTGCTTTGAAAATTCGTATTCACTTCTTATTTACCTTTCATACGCTCATTTTCATAGTAATAGATATTCTTCTCACAATATCTATGCAAATTTACGCAACTGACTGTCGACAATTTGCATAGATATTGTAAGAATATCTTTTACTGTAAAAATAAGCTTGTGAAGTAGCTTGCTGGTTTTTGCCAGTTTTAGCCGGTAATAACCAGTAAATACCATGTTTTTGCCACTGTCCTGGCAAAAAGAGGTTTTAGCCAGCAAAAACCCAACCCTGGAAGAGCCAATTCAATACGATAAAACACTGAAAAGGTATTCAGTAAAAACCAATAAATACGTGCAGGGCTCGAAATGAGCGGTATCGCATCGCAGTTTGCACCATAATTTTAGACATCAGCGATACAAAATTGACATTTGCGTAGCAGTTTTGCGACGCAAAAGAACGGCAAAAGAACTTCATAACTATGTTAAAAAATCCTTAAATTGCAGTAGGCCTAGCCCTTTTATAATAAAACAATCATTGTGTTCCGTAAAATTCTTAATTCCAATCCCTACAGAAGTTCGGTTATTTTTAAAGAATGAACGATACACAATCGTAACGTAAAGCAGCAGAATATTTGGGTACTAAAAAAAAATGATGCAGTTTATACGTCACACAATCACATTCTCTTGTTCTAGCTGAACCATCAATTAAAACGAAAGCGCTCTTTTGCCTGTCAAGACAACTAATTATGCTTCATGAAAACTGCTAACCATTATTTTGCGATTGCTACGCAAAATTTGTTATTTGCATCGCATTTATGCAACACACTTTTTTCTGGACATTTCGAGCTCTGACGTGGGTATCACACGAAACAACAAATTAGCTGCAGATAATTTTTCCCCGATAATTCGTGTCGCAAACAGTGGCAGAAAATTCTGCTTCTGGGCTTTTTTCATGAAACAGTCAGCATAGCTGGCCTGACAATTCTAATAACTTAACTCTGTAAGGTCGTACAAATTGTAAAACAGTAACTAACTAGGCTATAGCATTTATTATTGGTTGCATAGGCTGCATTATACCCTAAGAGAAATGTCATTCAAGTAACTAAGAATACGTTTGCTCACAATAATAATTTAAGAGAAAATTCATCGCAGGAAGTACAGGAAGATTAGGAGGCCAAAAACGAATTTGGTCATGCATTTTTACTAACGTGTCGTAATGCTAAATACAAATTCCTCAAGAATTTGTGAAAAAACACTCTCCAAAGCCACCGCAAGTACTCTTCAGATGCTAGATATGGCAGTGATGCACAGTAAAATGCTCTACAGCTTCCAGGGCTCTGCCGTAGACTCCCTATTTAACTTTGTTCGGCCTCCTCTGAAAACTATTCCTTGCTGCGCTACTGGAGAATAGTATTCATCTCAGGCTACGGCTAGCCGGAGGCGGTCCGGCCCCCTTAGCTGGGTTCCGGACAGCCACAGTAATTTGATTTCAGACGGTTTAAATTAACGTCCTCGTAAGTTTGGGCCATTGCTAATGACAGAATTTTTAACTACAATGAAACATTGTTAGCATTTCCAGCAGCGCGGCATGGCACGCGTTCGGATTTCAGACAAAATAATTCCACATGCCGAGCCAAGCCAGGCCATCCGGTTATTAAGAAGCACCCCTTATTTCCGCACGGAATGCTAGGCAACATTATTCCGTGTTAAATATGTAAGCCAGTACGGCGTGGCATGGCACACAAACAACATCCCATTTGAAATCACAAATAATAAAAAGATGATGAATTCGTAAAATTTTTAAGAATTCATAGTAAAAGATATTAAAAAGAACAGGAAGATAATTCTTGAACAAGAAAATTACTCGTCACGCTCACTTTCAAAAACAGGATAGGCCTACTGTCTGTTTTTAAAAGTGAGCGTGAAGAGTAATTTCCGTGTTCAAGATATTTCCATGGGGTTTCAAAGCAATTCCAGTAACCCTCACGGTTTATTTCGTAAGAAAGATAATTGTGAACTTGCACCCTGTATAGTGTAGTAGGCCTAACACCAAAAAGGTCACTTTTTTCCGCACGCAGGGTCATTATGTTTGCACATTTGGTCTTTTTTTCCTAGGCCACTGTCAACTGAAGCCTTACTCGCTACGCTCGCTCACCCAATTTACGAATACACATTAAAAATTATCCCTACCGCTACATAATACGTTATTAAAATTGAAGCCAGTTTTAATCGCCTTGGCACAGGTAATTCGACCTTGAAAGCTGTTATGCCTGTAATGCAAACAAGTTTCCTTGAAACAAGTAGCCTGGCTCCAAGACATGCATTAATGTCTATGTGCACGCCCAGCTTTGCCATATAATTTGCACCAACATTAAGCTATAAACTGTAGCCAACTGCCAGACAAGGGATGTTAACACGATCACTACCAGCAAGCAACCAGTAAACACAGTGGCCTAGCTTAAGTCATTTTTTTTTCAGAGTCAGGCAGATTATAGTTGACTTAGATTTCAACCAAATTGTGTGGAGATGTTGCTTCATATACGGGATGAACAGCCAACAAGCATTGGGCAGGGGGCGGGCCAAAGATTAGGCAGGGATCTGAAAATAAAGTCTCACACAAAGTGTACTAAGTTTAGCCACTTTTAAAGTGGGCCGCTGTATTTCCAGTGACAATACATAATACATAATAATATCTACAATTGTTACGATGGGACAATCTTTCTGTTTTCAATTACGATCGTAGCTAAATACCAAAAAACCTCGAACCAGGCACATTTGTAAAGTTTGACCTCGGTGTCAAACGTTAAAGGAAGTCGAAATTATGATGCTTAATTTTCCCGCCGCCTTTTACTATTTTCCAGTCAAATGTAGCATCTAACCTTAGTTGGACTTGGTGAACACGTGTTAACAACTAATTTCCGATTTGTCACTGGATTACTTTCGTTTTTGGCTTATGTGATGGTGGACTAACGACACGTTTATACCAACCCTTCCGAATGTCAATCCAGTAGCAGTCGCCGCTTGGCCAGTAGACCTTACAAAGCACTCGCCATTTAACAATTTTTACTCGCCACATACCAAATACGTCTTGTATGATGAAAGTTTTCTCTAATTTGTGCATTAATAAAATTGTGTAGTTTTCTTAAACTCCAGTATTAATGCAGAAAATCCAGTTATAGGCTATAGCCCTTATAAATCTGAGCATAACGCCGCAAACCGTTCGTCTCTAACTTATACGGTTCCAGAGATACCCCTTTTTTAGTGGCATGCTCTGTAGCTAGTCGCCGATTTGGCGAGTAAGGCTAAATTCCAAGTCGCCAACTGTTGATTTTCACTCGCCAAATGGCGAGTGGCGACCGACATTGGGAAGGGTTGGTTTATACAATGGTCTCTACAGACTGAACCAATTGTCCTAGAAAGCTGGTTCTTAGCTCATTCGAAAGATACTTCCGGAGATGTGACCTTTATAGAAATAGAATTTTAATTGGTTATGCCATTCCGGAGTTACGGGGCCCTCAACGATCAGTTTTATTGATTTACATTGTTTTAAACATTGTTATTACGCAATAATGCCGGTCAGCAGACGCCAGCTGCAAGGAGTAGACTTAACACCAAACAAATGCTAACAGTGCTGACAAATCAACAATTCACCGGCACTTGAAGAAGCGTAAAGAGGAAGCAATATCCTTATTAAGAGTTAGTTTCATGTTACCTTCCCATGTTAAAGCTAAAAAGTTTGTTGCCCATTTCACTTGCCGTCCTGAAAAACTACGAATAAAGTCCAAAGCCGCTGTAAGAGAACTACAGGAAAACCAACTTAAAACAGAAAGTCTTGCGCTAAATAAGCGAGCAAAATTCATGCTCATTTGCACGGAGTACATAAGACCAACTTAGCATGTCAAAGTATCGTGAATTAGAAAACAAAAACTAATCGTTTGATATTTAAGATAAGGCAGCTAAAAATTAATTAAGTGGTTCTCACGAGTAGAATTTTTAAAAAATGTGTGAGCGAGCGATATTTTATTTTTATTTACAATTTTTCAGATACGAGCCATGACTTTTTTTTTTACCAAACAAAAACTAGAAGGCCCCCATCACTTTTGTTACAGAACAGTATAGCGACAATAGTTGGATTTTTCTAAATACAGATGTCCACGGTTTCTTTCAACAGGTCAGAATTGCGTGCACCGTTAAATAAGACCAGTGCTTTTCCATAGGCCTAAGCATCACATTCAAAAATTTTCTTTCCAATGTGTACAAGTGCAGGCACTGTTTAAGTGAACGGTGCCTCCATCCAAAGTCTATCTGCATTCAACATATTTTCAAATAGTTTCTTCCAGCTGTGTACAAGTGTGTGGGTCGTTAAATAACGGTTGTGAGCAAAAGTCTGTCCAAACTCAACACATTTAAATGGCTTCTAACCACCGTGTATAATTGCATGCAGCGATAAACCAATCTTCTTGTCAAATGCCTTTCTACAATCATCACATCCAAACGTTTTCTTACCTCTGTCTACAAGTGCACGCGCTGTTAAAGTATATTCTGTGCCGTCAAAGCCTTTCTGCACTCAACACATTGAAACTGCTTCTTCTAGCTGTGTACAAGTGCGCGCGTAAAATAACGCGAGAGCAAAAGCCCGTCCACACTCGATACATTTAAAAATGGCTTCTAATCACTGTGTATAATTGCATGTGCCAGCGATAAACCACTCTTCTTGTCAAATGCCTTTCCACATTCAACACATCGATTTCTGTCCGCTGCATATAACAGCGTATCTTGTTAAATATAACTGGTTCACACTCGCCTTGCCACACTCAATTGGTTTCTTTTATGTGCAAGTACATACTTAATAAAATTAGACTCTCATGTAAACGCCTTTCCACACTCAACACATTCAATGATTTCTGTTCACTGTGTACAAGTAGAAGGTATTCTAAAACGAAGCCACTTTCCCAGTTCTGCAGCAGCCGAAACGGCCGTGTTTTAAGACAGGCATTCGTGATTCTCAGTCTTTGCAACTTTAGTGATGGTGACACTAGGACGGTGCGAAAATCGAAACTTTCGATTCGATTTTATTACGTTGTAAAAATCGAATCGAATCCATCCAGATAAAAATCGAGTAACGAGACGATTTATTTTTGATTTTGTAAAAAAAATGTTTAATAAATGTAGCCTACTTGGCCTAAATAAATTTTAACAAAAAAATTAGAATCAAGTAATACATTAACTTTAGTCAAAACTTTGTAATGACTTCGTGCGGTACCAGTTAACCAATGCTAAAATAGTGTAGCCATTGCCCTAAAATCACAGCAGTAAGATTTCGTTTTAGACTCTGGACAGTATAAGTTTAACAATCAACTAAGGGGCAATAATTGACCAAACTTGCAAAAAAATCTAAGGATGGTGGTACTCAAAAGAGGGGTGTGTGGAAGGTGGACGCTTGCATACTAACTTTATGTTAATAGGAAAAATGTAGTTTTGCGTAATAAATGAACACACAATTCCAAGTTTATTGGAGAATTGTATTCCTGTAAACATTAGTTTACAGGAATGTAATTAAAGCTGATATTTTATTCAAAGGCTATCTCTTTTATAGATACAAATTGAAAAACAAAATAGTTTAAAAATGAAAAAGAAACAAATTGAATTTCGAAATCGAATCGAACCCTAAATTAAAATCGCACCTCCTAGGTGCCGCTAATATTTCGTGCAGCATACGAAACCCAACTCCACAATAGTTACACCCATTAGTGTTATCCCGAAAAATCTCCAACATCATAGCGGATTCGTTTACTTGTTATAAAGCAAACTGTGTCATATATTCTCGTCCCAAGAAAATTTCAAGCATACCTGGAGTATCGCTGCAAACGGTGAATGCAGCACAAGCTGGCATGGTCAGGGGCTCCAGAAAGAGTTTGATTAAAGTAAGCAAGCCAACACAGGTCAGCATCCCCTACTAACGACATCTACGAGATTGGCAAAAAGTAGGTTCCCAGGCAGACCGCGAGCTTTGTGAGGGGTCCCCGGGGACCCCAGAGTAAAGCGTCCTCATCTCCAAACCAAGTAAACGCTGGTTCGAATCTCATGCTGACACAATTGTCATACGGTACTTAAAAAAAAAATCCTTCGGATCTCAGGTGGTTACAGCAAACCCATTGCTGTATTATGATAGGACACGATTAAGTTGCCTCATATTCGTAGGACGGTAGGCCTAAACTCAAACTAAAACTAGCCGACAGGCCAAAAAACACAGCAACAAAACATTACTGCGCCCTCACAGTTGAGCACTTGAAGGCAAAAAAAAAAAACTGGGGCTGGAGGAAAAAAAAGAGTCCTAAAATATACGGAAAAATATGCTACAACAATCGGAGAAGATCTTATCATTTGTGACAAAAGCATCAAATATGAGAACAATTAAAAACTGCTTGTTAACAACTCTTTTAAGCAACTCTTGCGACAAACGCTGGGACAACAGTATAAACAAGCTGCACGACCTTGCAGTAACCATTCCATTCCATTCTATTGTTACGATAAATTGCGGAAATTAAGCCAAATAAACAAAGTCTACCGCGTTCTAATAAAAGACAATTTTACCAAAATCCACAAATGGGAAAAAAATTCAACTTAAGGCTAGAAACGCCTAAAATTGGTCTGCTTGAAGGGAATTCACAGGAACAATTGGAAGGGGGTGAAAAAAAATCCCCAGACATGCACCACAGAGCAGTTGCCAACAAAGTCCAAATATTGTTGAACCCTGGTCAAGACATTTTTACAAAAATGGCACATGGGAAAGAAAGAAAAACGAAAATGGTGAAACAATGGAAATTTATTAATTAATTTGTCTGCTGCTAGACAAATGCCTACGACATGTCATGTATGCATATCGGTTTACTACAATGTTTACACTGCACAGTACACAGGCTAGGTTATGGGTTAGGGACATTTGGTTGCTCACTTAGCCTAGCCGAATACATTAGCCTACATAGGACAATAAGCCCGTAGAATTCCAATTTTTGCAACTTGTGCAATGCCGAAATTGATCAGTATGTAAGGTGGCCAAGTTTGCCTGTAACCTAAATGAATTACTGATTGTACAAGTAACATAATACTTTTAGGATAGACCAAAGAGTTTACAATCCACAACATGTCGAGTCTACAAACAGGGTAGTGTAATGTTCTAACCACGACAAACAAGAATTTTTTTTTACTTGTTATCCTGAAAGTTACACAAAAAGATAACAAAACTGCCTGAAAAGAATGACAAATCATAATCCGCTGTCTACAAGAGCTTTTGAGTTACTACAAATTGCCATCTGAGGCCTACTCCTATCTAGGTAGAGACTGATAACAGAACATAATACAACAGGCTTAATTGTCAAATCCCGTATGGTTGAAAACTTGCTCCGAATTCTTCTTCAATTGACTATTAAACCTTCTGGCGGGTTGACACGCTCCCAGCTGAAACCATGGCACCAGAAGGCAAGAGGGACAATCTTGCTGGTAATCCCGTCAAATTAGACCAAATATGCCCTAGGTGGAATCGTGGAATTTATAATCAGCTAATTTTGGGGTCATATGTTTGTAATGGTCTTAGGTTCAACATACTAAAAGCCCTCAACTGTCTGCGTTGAGCTAACGCCACCATCTTGGAAACATGGTGCTTGATATTGTTTTTTTTCCAATAGCCTATATGTTGGTATCTGGGGCCAATAACCTTCAACTCATCGGTTCCTTCAAACCATCGGATCCTACAGCTGGTTTGATGTTTGTGCGCCAAGTCCACATTACGGATGAAGACAATAGTTTTAAGTACGTAGCTATAGTATTGTTGGCTTCGTGACGAGGGTTTTGTAAACAAGATGGTATTACGGAAACTAAAGAAGCTGAACAAGGCTTCACTTCTTGTCAATCCTCCAAACCTTCAGGTTGTATATTTAACTCGAGATGGTTCCATTCTCCCATGTACCAGTGTTATTATGGTATTGTGAATACACTGCTTCAAATGAAAACCAACTGTGTTGTTTGCTACTTAGTTTCACGTATCACGCTAACGCTCACATATTCATAACTTTCCACTGCGCCTACTCATCACTATATCTCGGTAACTGTTGCTCGAGCATGAAAATATATTATGTCCAAAAGTGCACAGCACGAAATATTCTACAAAAAATGTCTAATTTATTTTTTTTGTAGATTCAGTGATTCAGCTAATAAACGGTGTAGAAAAATGTTGAGCTAATCCTGCCATCTTGGAAACATCAAACATGAGCCCGAAATAGTTTTTTTTTTAAATATATTACGGAATGGCTGCTTAAAATATGTTTAGTCAGAAATTGTAGCGCATGGAATTGTCTACAGAAAAAAAGTTCTATTCTGTTTTTTTTTAATTGAGTCAATGATTTAGCGAATAAACAGTATCAAAGAGGCACACGTATAGGTCTAGGCTATGAACCCACTTCACACACAGGGCGGCTTGGGGCCTAAAATTGATGGAATTGATCACTTTCTGTGAAAAGCATGAAATCTGGTATGGATGCACATGAAATCTTGAAAAAAATTCTATGATCGCATATTAACTCCCCCCCCCAAGGATGGAGGGGCGATTTACCCCCAAAATACGGTTTTTAGCTGTAACTCCTTACCCGTCAACAAAGCAAAAGCACAATGTGAAGGAAAAACGTTCCAAACATAATTTTGGACAGGAAAAGTGATGAACATCTTTTACGTATAAGCAACCCTTGAACCCCTAAATCAGATCTTTAAAGTAATTTGTGCGAACGCCTTTTTCAATTGGTTGTTATAGGCTAGTGATTTTCGTGTTCAAAGGATTCTTGCGACCCTCTAATAGTCTGAAATGGACATGCTTAGAATTTTCTGAAAACTGGGGATCTATTCTTTCCATTAATCGTTACAAAAATTGTTGATAGGGACCGTTTTACGTCCATTTAAAGTAGGGATAGACCGATATTAATATCGGTGTCGGCTCTGTATTGGTGTTTATTTACAGATATTTTGCCGATACGACCATCTTCCGTGTGCACTGGCTATTCTGCCTAGCTTGAGAGAAACCTTTCCTGCATAGCATCGCTTGTATCCCACGAAGTGATCTGGACTGCAGCTTAGTGAATTTAACGCGTGTGTACTGTCGGTTTCTTGCAATTAGGCCTATCTGCAGTGTGGACTGGGTTTTTTTTATGGTCGGAGGTACGAATGAGTTTGACTTTCTGAATTGTTGACTTTTCTTATCGTTATCGGAATAGGTGTATCGGAATCTGTATCTGTATCGGTATCGGATCGGATCGGTATTCTTCCGTATCGGTCGATGCCTAATTTAAAGGTGAAGACGTAGCGGCGAAAGCATATGTTGATTTTTGAAGTCAAAGGCTCAAAGTGGTCTTGCGAGTCCTGTAATAGCCCGAAAACAGCCTTCACCAATGTCGGTCGCCACTCAACAAATGCCGAGGAAAATTCAGCAGTTGGCGACTTGGATTTTAGAGCTACTCGGCAAATGGCGACTGATTGACAAACATGATGTGTAAATTATCAAATCTCGGGAACCGTTTAATTTAGAAACAAGTGGTTTGCAGCGTTGCATGCAGAATTGCAAGGGCTCTCCAACCAAGCATACAATACTGTCGCAAGCCACTTTAGCTGATTGGAAAGTTAGATTAATGCACACAATAGCCTAGGCTATTAAGCCGTAGCAGAGACGACTGATAAAATCGTTTCTACATGGCGAGGAGTTGATGGTCAATGGTGAGTGCATTTCAATGTCTACTGGCCAATTGGCAAATGCCACACAATTCACATACGTGAAGACTGCCCGAAAAGGAAAATGCTTAGGATTTTTTGAAAGGTGTGGATCTATTCTTTCCATCAATCCTAACTAAAATTATTTAGATAGATAGGGACCGTATTACGCCTATTTTAAGGTCTAGCTGTAATTGGTATAGCGGCTATTTTAAATTTAAAATTGCCATTATAGCCCAATGTGCATATTTGTATGTTTATCTAAGCTAAACAATTTCAGTTAGGATTAATGGAATGAATAGATCCCCCACCTTTCAGAATATCCTAAGCATGTCCATTTCTGGCTGTTAGAGGGCTTGCTAGAGCACTTTGAATTAGAAAATCACCACATGCTTTCGCTGCTACATCATTATTATCTATTCACCTTTAAATCGGCATAGGACGGTCCTCTAAGTTAAACAATTTTAGTTATGATTGAAGGAAAGAATAGAACCCCACCTTTTAGAAAATCCTAAGCATATCCATTTCAGGCTATCAGAGGGCTTGCAAGAATACTTTGATCACGAAAACTGCTATAACTACCATTTTTGGTGGGGTAAATCAACCCCTCCACCTCCCCAGGGTTTTTTTTGAACTTGCTATCATTGGCCTAGCTATTTTTTCCAAGTTACTCTTCATATGTATTCATGCTTTTCTCAGAAAGCGAAAATTTCCATCAATTTTGGGCCCCAAGCCACCCAACTATATGAAGTGTAATGTACATTGGGGGCCACATGCACGGTATCTTTACCGTTTATTCACTGAATCATTGACTGCGTTGAAAAAAAAAGAATTTAACCATTTTTGTAGATAATTTGATGCTCTACTGTTTCGGCAGTAGTTATGCAGCTGTTTCCATAGGCTACATTGTAAAAACCCGATTTCGGGCAGAAGTATCCAAGATGCCAGCTTAGCCCAACCTCCTTTTACACCGTTTATTGGCTTAATCTTTGAATCTACGAAAAAATGGACTTGAACATTTTTTGTAGAAAATTTCATGCTGTACATTTTTGGACAGTACATATTTTTGTCCAAGCAGCCGACACCGAGATAAACTGAAAAAACCGTTTTTAGGCGCGATGTTTCCAAGATGCTGGCGTTAGCTCAACATGGACAGTTGAGGACTTTTAGTATGTTGAACTTGATGGCACTACGAACATGTGCCAAAACTCGGCTTATGATGAATTATTTCGAGCACTTGATCTAATTTGACTGAACTGTAGGTACAGTAATTTTACTGTTACTATGCCTGCCCCAAATTGTCCTCTTACACTAACTACTTTGGTACAGCCAGGAGCGTATAAATGCATCACCCATAGGATGTGGAAGTGTCCATGCTGTAACTATTCTTCATAGCCTACTCCATCTTATTTTAAGGTTTTTACCAAAGCAAGGATCTAAAAGGAGTCAACCTTCCGACACAGAAGTGAACTGGCAGGTGGCGAGACATGCGATTTCAACCCTGGTCGGCCTTAGCAAAGAATCCATTTATTTCCTTCCCCTCCTCTTTTCAATGCTGTGGGTGAAGTTGGCACATGCCAAGATCAATTGTACCAAGAGTGATACTTTCCACACCTAGTTCTCAGCCAATAAAAAAATAGCATATATAGGCTAACTGTGTTATCCCAAAAAATAGTTACTAGTTCCACAATTGGCTGCCTGGGAAAAGACCAAGAGCGAGATGGCACGTGATGTAACCATGGACGTTAGTCCGTCACGCCTTACTTTACAACGCTCCTGATACCTAACACCTAATCCACCCAAACCCAAACCTGGCCTAAAAGAAGCCCTGCCCGAAAACGGTCAGCCTTTGAAAGAAGTGAGAGTAAACCAAGGAAAGGATACCAAGGTTCCTATTGGCCAGTAAACTTGCCGCATTGCCCTCTTCAATTTCTTTAGTCTGACTAGGATACTTTCTTAGACTGCTAAAACATGTTGGATTTAGAACTATACAATCCTCTAGTTCTGACTGACATTCCGTAAAAAGGTTTGCGCCCTTTTTCTCAACATATCCCCATTCGTGTTCAAGCTTGAGAAACACAAGTGGGCACTTCACCACTTGATGGGTGTCTGCCTCGCTTCTGAGCCAGACTTCTTGTGTCATTTTGCCGAGCTTCGTCCTGACGAATGGATGTCGGCATCCTTTCTCTCATTTTACCTCCTCTTAAAATTGTTCGTCCTGAAGCATGTCCTTACTTCAGGTGAGGCACTCATCAAGGAATCCATGTAGGCCCTGTGGTTACGTTTTAAAATTAAACATGTATAGGGGAAAATTAGCACCGGCCACTAGCCAGCTGGCGAATAAATGCTGTCATTTGGCGACTAAAAATTTAGCACCAGCGGCCACTTTGGCCACTTGTCATGACAAACATGACTACATTTAAGAACTTCCCACTTTTGATAACAAAAATTCTGCCAAAATTATTTAATGGTGACTGTTTGATGTAATCCTTAATGCCTTCAAATTTGCTTTTTAAAGTTATTTTTTAAAATTCCAAGCGTCTGAATGAAATAAAAAATTGCTACTAACAAAAACAAAACTAAGTATTGATGCCCAGTATGTTTCACTGCAGCTGGGGTATAATCAATTTAAAAAGTAGGCCTAGCCCGCAAAAAATGTGGCAATTTTTGTTTTGTGACTAGGAAGGAGTGGAGGGCTCCCCTTTCTGTCAACTAAAATTTTACTGTGGCGACTAAACTTTTGTCATCTGCTGGCCACTGGCCGGTACATCAAAAAGTTAATTTTCGCCTATATAAACATGACAGAAAACCAAATGGGCTCGAGAAGGGTAAGTACATGTAGGCTATATGTGTGCATGTTAAATGCTGCCTATGGACGTTTCCTTTTGGCCATGTCAGTATGGTTTAGCAGTAAGACCCCGCTCAGGCAATCTGACGTGCAAGTCGAAAAGGCAATGTAAATAGGTTCAAATGCATCCGTATTATTTTAACTGTGGTTAGGTCACTGAACCAGAATCCCCTCGCTATTTTCGATCCACTCGAGTTTTTAAGAGACTATAGTGCTCTTCTTGGTTTTCAACGTTCACTGGAGGCCCTTCTTGCAAACCTTGTCACACTGCTGCAACCTCTTCTGAATCTTTTTGCACTTCTGCGACTGCTAGTGGCACATCTTGTACGCTGGTGCGTGTTCCACTACAAGTGTGGCTGGAATGACTCTCGTGTTTTCCGTCTGTAGCTGCTCAGAAATTTCCCCCAATATTGCTTCCTGAGCTTCAAGTTCCTTGGCACAGCAACCACATCTGCAGGCCATAAAGACTTATCCAGTTCATAAAGACTTATAGCGATAACCGGTTTGACGTCATCCTCCACATTTCCAAAAGCTATCTTCAAGACTCTTCCCAAACTCTTCGAATCAATTTCACTCTAACGAGCCAATCGTTTACCATTTGCACCTTCTATATTCCAGAATTATGTGGTACCTGTCGCTTATACATTCTTTGGTGCACGTATCACAGTTTAGTGGCAGCAATAGTCTCTTTAATTGACTTCATCTTCCCTTCCCCCACTAATGGCTAGGGTGATAACCGTGAATTCTGGTTTTCCCCACTCGCGATTCTAATGGTGGACCAGCTCGCTTCACCTTCCTACTGGGATGCGTTGATATCGCTCCTTTTGAAGGGCTGAACCACTCAACTTGGTGGCCTCTTCACCAGGTTTTGGCTTTGTTTTTACAGTTGGTTTATTTTTCGTGAATTGGACGTGAATACAATTTCTTTGGCAACGTTGTTTAGATTTATTGTGCTACATAAGTGTGTGTCTAGAAGTGCACGTCAGTGTACACGTTGTCATTGTCCGTACTTTGGCTGTCCAATGACAGACGATGCTGACAATACTAACAATGGTTATAACAATATTTTCGTACTTACGCGCCATCCCCTACACCCCTGGGCTCCAAACCAAAAAAGGTATGCAGTTCGTATCGTACTGCAGCCATTCGTCCAATTTCATACCTGGAAGCCTTCGCGTTATCTCGGTATCGATGAATAATCACCCTGGAAATTAACATAGGGATGAGCGGACTAGAATAGCTAGCTAGTTAGTTAGCTAGTAGCTAGTTATACACATTTGCAACATTATTGAGGGTCAGATTTTACATTGAAATCAGCTTAGATGGCATTCCTACACAAGTTAATTTTTGTCAGGGGTGGGTCATTGCTCTTGATTTCAACACAATTTAAGCTTTTCTACCGCATTATTATCTTTATCCAAGTACCTGAAATGTGCCCAACTCTGCTTCAGGATATTAGACACTGACGCTATGGCGTTGCGCTACGATGGTTTACAACCTCGACAATTGAATTGATGCGATGTTTGTTGTGATGATTTTTGCCTTAACTTGCGTGTGTCTAGATTCCGTGGCTTTTTCTGGGGGGGGGGCGGGGGTCCACACTTGAGAAAAAAGGTAAAATTGGGCAAATTCACGAGAACCTTTTACTTTTCCTTGGGGCCTATGCCCCTTCCAATTCTATAGGACCGTTTTGTTGCAATGGTCAGGCTTTGGGTTGAAAGAAAAGAGCATTTAGGGATTGGGGGGAAGTGTCCTAATGTAGCTATGCCCTTGGTGGAGGGGGAAAGAATAGCTTTCACGCCCCCCCCCCCCATTTCCGAGAAAACTGCCGCACTAGAAAAAAAAAGGAAAATCAGAAGAATATTTGTTTTCTACACGTCTAGCACATTCAGTAAAGTACAGTTTTCGTCCAGATTTGTTCTGACATATTTTGCCGTTGCACGTGTCGCGAATTAAAGAACCGCACATCCCAAAAAACACATCAAGGTCAACACACAATACATGTT
>JAHWFP010144704.1:0-38747 GCA_023313725.1 Lithobius niger
TGTCATAGCTCGGAAACCGTAATAGCTAAAAACAAGCGGTTTGCGGGGTCGCATGCGGAATTACAAGGGCTCACCAATCAAGTGTGCAATACTGTTGCTAGCCACTTAAGCTGACTAGAGAGTTAGTTTAATGCAAACATTATTTAAGCATTAAGAGCAGAACAACTGCTAAATAGTTTCTACATGGTGAAGAAGCAATAGGCAATGGCAAGTGCATTACATGTCTACTGGCCAAATGATGAGTGCCACACAATTCCCATTCATGAAAGTTGCACTATAGGCTTCAGCCAAGGTTTTTTAAATTAACAAAATTAAAATGGTTATTCCAGCCTCAAAATGTTTTATCGAGATACTATCAATTATCGTGATAATTTTAAAAATGTTATTGAGATAAAAAAAATTCTGTATCGTGCCATCCCTACACTGACCTATCCTTGGATGAATTTCCATGTTTACCTATTCTTTCCATTCAAGCTGCTCCCTCAGGCCATAGAAAAGATAACTCTTTCTCAAGGTCTATTCCTATTGATCGCTCCAAACTGGCCATCAGCAGTGTGGTTCCCTCAGCTTCTAAGTCTCATAATCGATACTCCAAGTAGTCTTCCTCTAATACCGGATATGCTATCACATATGTGATTCTCTCTACTGGTATTTCGAAATATAGCCATCCAAATATGATTTGTATTCTCTAGAACTCTTTCCCGTTTTGGCAAGATAATTGCTTATTCTTATAATTTAACTAGCTGACTGCCAATACTGCAAACTCAAGCAACTGCTGCTTGTTACGAATTTTCCTTATATATGTCAAAACTTCTAATACTTTTGCGTGTATCAATCATTTACCTGAATGTTTTCAAGACTTTCTTATTTAGGAATTGCAATACTTTCTTTCACTCCAAGTTTTTTTTTATGCTTTTAATATTTAAGCTATGTTTATGACAATAAATTATTGTCTATTAACCATTCCATGGGTTCTAATATGTCAATAATTAATAACTATATCAAATATGACTTTATTAATAACTTAATTAATATTTTGATTAATCTCATAAATTATAAATTTATGCAAATGAAATATCAAACACTGTTTCTTACAATTTCTTCCTAATGGTCTGGAATTTTGTCATTTCTGAACGCAGTTGTCACTCACGATCGTCGATTTTCCATTAATCGGTCCACGGAGACAAAATTAGCGAGTTTGAATCCTTCGTTCGGCGCCAGTTTAACTTTGACTTTCTTTATAATACCAACTCGCTCACTAGGACCATTACATGACATGAAAGCGAGTTAGTAACAATACCAAAAGGCTTCAGACTGACAACAAACTGAAGAACAACAAAAAGGCTCATTACATAACTTCCAAAATAATAAACACGGTAAAAATAAATTTAAGACTTGAATTTAGGTAAACGGTAATCCTGTTTTTTGGGGGGTAAGGGGTAAAATCATCACACTGTTAGTGTTTAAATAATTCATTGTTTTTTGCACAGATGTAAATTGTAATAAAATTCGAAATTGCAAAGCCATAGCAAATACATACACAAATTATTTATATATATATATATATATAAGCGGTTTTCAAATGGAGATTGTGGGAGTTCAGGATGGAATTTTGAAGATTGGCTTTCCCGAAGAGTTAGCTATTGTATGTGGCTATTAAATGGTTCCAAGTTTGGCCGTTTCTGTCCATTATTAAAAAAAAACGGCTGAGGGGGAAAGACCGAGGTCTTTTTGCGTTTTTGGTGCTCTCAAGAAAAAAAAATTTGTTCGTCGCAAAACGAAGGTTTTTTCGGCGGCCTGCGTTTACAACATTAATGATACAAATCCGGATCTCGTTTATTTCTTTCTTTAAACGACCAAGTACGAACTAAAAAAATACTTTGCTGATTTGGGGCAGTTCTCCGGTAACCTTCTTTCGATGGCTTTGGAAAAAATTGTTCTCGTTATTGAGATATTGTTGTTTAGTTGCTGTACAGTCCTTGAACAGCAATACTGTATGATTTTTTATTAACTTGCCTTTGCAAAATTTTGTTTTATCTGCTATTCAGCACGAATGTGACAAACAGATCCTCGTATTTTTTGCGTGTTATCATATGAAGCCAGAAAAGTGCACATTAATAAACACTGTCATGATGTTTCAGTATCAACTCGAGGCCATTATAAAGTGACAAAAGGTAAAGTAAAAAAAGTATGGATGAAGAGGGAAAAACGAAACCATCTTCATCTGGGTAAGCTGGCTAGGGTAAGTAAAGGGCGGGTCAGAACAGTATGCAACATAACCCGGGAGGGGCGAAACAATTGCAAACCTCGTGCTTGTATTTACTTGTTCCTCCCCGTAGTGTTGCGTACGGTTCTGATCCGACCTTTAGGGCACGTTTAATCGTTTATGCAACGAGACCTTCTCGCTCGCCGAACGCTATTTGCTAGGCAACCGTTATTTATTTACGATTCATTTCCCGTTTCTGTTAAATGAATGCGGTAATAGGCAACAAATTAAATGTATTATAAATAAGAACACGGACAAAGAAAGTGCAACAGTCATTTTAAACATTGGTATACCATTCTTGTCATTTCACGATATTTCCAAAATTTGCTATTCTCTCTGAAAAAGCAGCTTCTAGCTGTGACCAAACGATGGCAGAAGCGAGAATTCCAAATTCAACATGGCGTCCATTCTGGGGTTGTCGAATCGAAGACAAATCATCGAATACCGGCATTCAGAAATTTGTCCGTCGTCTTGTACAACAGTAAAAATTGTTTTCTAGTTGACATAAATCGATGCTGTGTTGTTGCACGCTTCGTACGTCGTGTCGCGAGGCACGAGGAGGAGATTAGCGTTCGCGTTGTTGCCATGGTTACTACGTACAGACAACTTGAAAGCCACATTTTTCGGTAAAAGCGAGAAGCAGACAGCAGGTTTAGTATTAACCAAGTGAAAACTAGTAAGCGAGAAATTTGTTGTTGCGTAAACGAGCCTTTACTTACGCTATCCTGGTTTTGTCGTTGTTTTGCCTGGTACTGTAGTCATAGTGTCTATTTACGTTAACTTTTTGGGGTTTATTTCATGTGTGTTATTATGTTATGTTATTTTATTGTTTCGTTGTTAACATGGTCCAATTTGTTTGTTTGGACTCGACTATACATTTGTGCTGCTTTTCGAAGTTCAAATAACTCTTTCATGACTCGTTACTAAGGGGCCATTCAAAAATCACGTGGTCGGCCAGGAGGTGGGAAGGGGAGGTCTACTTTTGGCCACAAGTAACCATAATGAGGGAAAGGGGTTATCCAAGTAAACCACGTGGCTATTGCATTGAAGGGAAAGCCCTTATCTCCAATGAATAGTTTGGTGATTTACTGTTCAAGAGTCTCTACGCATAGCATCTCAATATGCCTTCTTATATTGACCTTAACGTCTCAGCCGCAGTCAACCGAAATTTACTGCTTAATTCCCGAAACTGAATTTCCGCATAGTGGTGAAAGATACCGCGGTTTGCCGTAGAAATCCTCAAAGTAAGACTGCGTTCCAAATACATTTAAATAGGAACAATTCAATGCAGTGATGGGCTACGTCATAATGAACATATTAGGTTACAATTTTCTACTTTCTGCCTCAGTTACAATCTTGGATGAAGTTTAGTCTAGCGGCCGTTGCAGATCGCCAAAAAAATTGGTGAAATATTTCACATGACGAATCAAACAGCTGCATTTATTAAAAGCGAAAGTGGAGTATGGTGGTACTTTGTTGGGTTTCTCATGTCGAACACTATCAATTCACCAAATCTGGTACGGCACAATAACATAAATTAAGTGGTACTGCATTTGTCAAAAATACATTAAGGTGTAATTTTTTTAGGTACGTGGAGTAGGGGGGGGGGAGTTAGCTGTGAGCCAAGTGGTTTTTTTTTTGGGGGGGGGGCAAGATTTGCCCCAGATGACCACAGCGGGGGGGGGGGGGGGGTTAAAAATGGCTTAAAAAACGAAAACGTGGTTTTTGAATGTGTAATGTTCTATTCCAGTGACCTTTTGGCTAGAATGAACATTTATCTAGGATGGCATAAGGGCAAACAATAATAATAAAACACTGATCATGCACTAAATAGATAGGCTAAATAAAGAGAGATCATTCCTCTAATACTAGGCCTTTAATCGACACTCCGCTGTACACAATATAGCCAATTAAATCAGTGACAGATTGTTATGATTTGATTGTATCGATTACAGTTATTCGGCAATGAGTCGAACGAATGGCATTACAGATTAAGTCGAGCGGTAAACCTAATCATTATTTTCTCCTAATTAATTTAAGGAATCTCGGGTTAATTTAGTAGCGTACGTATTGTTGCTATTAACTAAACAATCATAGCTATTGCTATTGAATCAGAATACTTGGTGTAATGTTCCCACTGGAACCGTGGGTTCTAATTAGACATGATGTTCACACTGAATGAAAGGACAGACTAAAACTGGCAATGGACGTTTATTAACTCTGATACAATTCTTTATATAGTGAATGTCATGTGACATTGGGTCACATGATATGTATGGTGCGAAATGCATGGATAGACTATGGCAACTGTGGGAGGTGTTAAGGTCAGCTGTGAAGGTTAACATTTGAGGAAGCTACCCTTCCAGTGTGGCTTGCACACAAGTAACGACAAGCCACCACACTTAGCTCAGTTATGGGAGCTTGAGTGATGGTATCGGCACTCGGTTTAAGCTCGGCGGCGAAGCCCCGTCATCGACCACGGCACGGCTGCTGGCCTGGCGTACTTTCGTATCGGGACCTCTGGAATTTGACTGGCATGCACTAGTTAAACAGCTGTTGAGCGGCTGATGATCGACTGATATCACGCATTCCGAGGTTTGGTTTAAATACTGTGGCGTTATCGGCCATTGTAGTATTGCTTTATTATTGAAAGGCTAAATATAGTGACAGTCTGACAGCTTGGGCCCTTATCGCCAAATGGGACCTCTACGCCTGTCAATCATTTCATTGTTGCATTCGGGTTCATTAATTGTTCCCCGTATTGCGGCGCTTTGAAGTTAGCTGCCGCTATAATTAACAATCCCGTGTGGGAGTAGTTTATAGTTATTCTTCGAAGTGATCGATCACGAGCGAAGATCTTATCGTAATTAAATCTACTTCTAGAAAGTAATTTAGGTTCTACGAAACTGTCGTAAATATTGTCAGCTGGTAATGCCATCCTTTAAACTCTAACAATAGGTGTAATTACACTAGTTCAGGTTCAAATGATCTTGCCGCCTCTCGGTCGTCTTTGAAGAAGGACTCCCAATTATATTTACTATCTGGAGTCGTTTTTATCTATCCGAATAAATATCCGGCTCATGCATTTAATAAATGTATGATATTATGCCAATATGCATCCAATTAATTAATTGTATTGTTTCTGTTATGAATATTAATTAAGCCATTAATTATTTCCTTACATAATCCCTGTTCATCCTAAAATCATGGTACCTTTTTAGTGGTTCCTTGTTTCAGCTTCCAAACCCAGCCTATTTATAACAGAAACTGGTTTACATAATTAAGCAAGAATTTTGCATTCACCGACGCCCCAAAGTTAATTGTCGTCTGACTAGGGAAAACGCACCTTTCTTTGAGGTAAAAAAACAACCTTCACAGAAATCAGAGCAATAATTATGCACAGCAAGATTAAATTGCCTCATTAATTGAGCAATACTATTCTGGGTGGAATTGGAATAAATACTGTATGGCTTAATATGCATGCAAGACACGAGAGCGCATTCTCCATGAACTGAACTCAAAGTTTTAATTAATTCATTCTCAGATGCTGTTGATCTGAAATAAATAATATTTCGCTTTCTCTTTGCTGGCCACATGGACTCTTTCCCTCTCGTTTTCGAGGGAGGGGAGGTGTGGCACTTTCCCATCTCGTGTTGTGCCCTACTTTCGACCTCGAGTTGGCCCTGGTACGGCCAAGGTCGTTCAAGGCTGAGTGGGTTTCTCTACCCTCAGTAATTATGCCGCCAGCCGATAGGCCTAATTTTGCTCTGTCTGGGGGAAGGAAAAGAAAACACAAGCGTTACTGGCTATGTTTTTTCAACTTTTCAACATTTTCCCTTTGAAATCTTGTTTCTCGCCTCTTCACATTTTGAAGAAAAGTCACTTTATAGCCAAACGTGACTTCAAGTTGCTCTTTATAGGCAATTTTAATAAAATAAAATATGGAATGTCCATGGTTCGATTCGAACAGTACTATTTGACATTGTCAAATTTAATTAGTATCATCCTGTAGTACCAAGGGCAACAAGATTTCATCGGAATACACAGTCTTTACAAAATAAAATATCATAGGCATGCTACATTCATGAGTCGCCCAGAAACTTGTATGTTTCTGAATACAATATCACTTGTTTGATCTTGTGCTGGGATTCAAACTGGCGACCAAGTTATCAAAATCAGTTCTAACATGCTTTTTACTTATTCGGTAAGTTTTCATGCTACATAGTAACAAAATAAGCAATATGATAAGGGAGGGGACAGGATACCTTTTTTCTTACCCCGTTAAGTCGTATTCGCTTAACCCCTTCATTTAAGTGTCATCTACTGTTATTCCCAATGAAAATTTCACGACTGTCTGCCCTTTGCGTACGCGATACTTAAAATTTATTTTCACATACTCCACGTTTTGGTAGTATCAATGTTAGTGTCTGCATTTGACTCTAAGTTTCACTCGTCATATGTACGGCTTAATTGATGTGGTATGTAAAATATATTTATATTTACTTGTATTTGTGTCACCCATTTGACTATTACGAGACAGTTTAGACTAACCCGTGTGGGAAAGCCATCAATCGTAACATATTAAGAAAGAATTGTATTCATGTTTGTCTGTTTTCCCTTTTGACTACCAAGCGACCGTTCAAACTGACCAATACAGAAAACCGTCTATCATGACATTTTAAAAACCTTGTTAATGTATATGTGTGTTAACTCGTTTTGACTATCATGTCCAGGTCGAACCTAACAGTTAAGGTTCCGCCAACAAACATGACTTTTAGAAATTATTGAGTTTCCTCACAATAAATATGTTATACTACAGGATGTGAGTTGACACAATCTCTGAAACTAATGTGGTGCGATGCTCTAGTGACTCGTATCCGTTACTAGAGTGAATGTTATACAATGATTTGTCTGTAAGGCTATTGCCTTTAAACGAGCTCTTTTGCCTGGAAAAGAACCGTTTTATGCCTATGCTACCTCATTGGCCCTCCTGAATGTAAGCGACCAATACATAGGGGTAGTCAGATGCTGGAATTCTAAAATTCCAGAAACCTACGATTTAAAATTAAATCGACTTGCAGCAATCGTACAACATTTTTTTTTCATTTGTCCTGCTCATGAAAAATTTATTTTCGGAATAATAATCTGCTATGGTCAGCAGTATTGTATCTAAGCATTGCGAATGCAAACTGTTTAACTTAGAATATGCAAGGTACCCGTGAAATTTTAGGTATCTAAGCGTTGCGATTGCAAGCTGTTTAACTTAGAATATGCATGACATTCGAAAAACTTTCCCGGTATCTAAGTGTTGCGAATGCAAGCTGTTTAACTTAGATTATGCATGCGTCCGTAAAATTTCCGGCGACTAAGCATTGCGAATGCAAACTGTTTAACTTAGCTAATGCCTGCTAATTTAGTTTTAAATATCTTGTTCAGAGCGATGTTGCACCGCTTGTGTGGTGACTAGCACCGGAAGTTAAATCAACTACATTTTTTTTCATTTAAGGGGACGAAGTTTCGTCCGACTTCCACGTCACTGAGTGACAGTGTAACCACAGTCCTAGTAACCCTGGGCGAATAAAATAATAAGAGTTGGCCAGACTCCATCATTAATCCGCCAGGCTATAAGTCTGTACTTACAACACTAAAATATCACATGCGGTTGTTGCTAACCAGGAAAAAGTAATTTCTGGCATGCGGTAGATCTTTCAAGGTTTTTCACTACGAGTAAACGTGTGTAATCTGTTCCTTAGGAACTTACGTGTGAGGTACTTTGAAACTTAGTGTAACCAGTTAATTGAACTTACGTCTGGCGTTCCAGGTCTTAAGCGTACCTCACCCATTGACAAGTTGAATTCACATGGTGAATTAATTTATATAGTTAACATTAAATGTGCGTTACCATAGGTAAAGGCAATGTATATGTAACTAGCGTTAATATGAGTAACAGGAATGTTCTCCAAGTTAACCAGCTTTACAATGAGTAGCTGGAATGTTTTCCAAGTTAACTAGCTTTGCAATGAGTAGCTGGAATGTTTTCCAAGTTAACTAGCTTTGCAATTTGTAGCAGGAATGTTTTCCAAGTTAACTAGCTTTACAATATGTAACAGGAATGTTTTCCAAGTTAACTAGCTTTACAATGAGTAACTGGAATGGTTTCCAAGTTAACTAGCTTTACAATGAGTAACAGGAATGGTTTCCAAGTTAACTAGCTTTTTGTATTGCCCTTTTAACTCATGAAAATTTTTTTATTATTTTAAGTTTGCATAATAATGGTACTTAATTTATGTGTGTCGTGGCAAGGAGGGGTGGGGTGTATAATTTACACTGATGTTTTCACCACAAGGCTAGGAATCACTTATCTTTTAATTTATTTGCCCTGGATCATGTCTGCGTGTGGGCGTGGGCGTGGGTTCGAATCCCACTTCTGACACCATTGTAATGTTCTATTCCAGTGACCTTTTGACTAGAATGAACGTATATCTAGGATGGCATAAGGGCAAACAATTGTAATAAAACACTGATCATGCACTAAATAGATAGGCAAAATAAAGAGAGATCATTCCTCTAATACTGGGCCTTTAATCGACACTCCGCTGTACACAATATTGACCCCACAATATGGCCAATTAAATCAGTGACAGATTGTTATGATTTGATTGTATCGATTACAGTTATTCGGCAATGAGTCGAACGAATGGCATCACGGATTAAGTCGAGCGGTAAACCTAATCATTATTATATTCTCCTAATTAATTTAAGGAATCTCGGGTTAATTTAGTAGCGTACGTATTGTTGCTATTAACTAAACAATCATAGCTATTGCTATTGAATCAGAATACTTACCTCAGTTATGTGAGCTTGAGTGATGCTATCGGCACTCGGCTTTAGCTCGGCGGCGAAGCCCCGTCATCAACCACGGCACGGCTGCTGGCCTGGCGTGCTTTCGTATCGGGACCTCTGGAATTTGACTGGCGTGCACTAGTTAAACAACTGTTGAGTGGCTGATGATCGACTGATATCACGCATTCCGAGGTTTGGTTTAAATACTGTTGCGTTATCGGCCATTGTAGTATTGATTTATTGTTGAAAGGCTAAATATAGCGACAATCTGACAGCTTGGGCCCTTATCGCCAAATGGGACCTCTACGCCTGTCAATCATTTCATTGTTGCATTCGGGTTCATTAATTGTTCCCCGTATTGCGGCGCTTTGAAGTTGGCTGCCGCTATAATTAACAATCCCGTGTGGGAGTGGTTTATAGTTATTCTTCGAAGTGATCGATCATGAGCGACGATCTTATCGTAATTAAATCTACTTCTAGAAAGTCATTTAGGTTTTACGAAACTGTCGTAAATATTGTCAGCTGGTAATGCCATCCTTTAAACTCTAACAATAGGTATAATTGCACTAGTTCAGGTTCAAATGATCTTGCCGCCTCTCGGTCATCTTTGAAGAAGGACTCCCAATTATATTTACTATCTGGAGTCGTTTTTATCTATCCGAATAAATATCCGGCTCATGCATTTAATAAATGTTTGATATTATGCCAATATGCATCCAATTAATTAATTGTATTGTTTCTGTTATGAATATTAATTAAGCCATTAATTATTTCCTTACAAATGGCCCCTAAACAAACGCACGTAGTTTGGCTTTGACGGAGCAAGCACTAATATCGTACTCCAGGAGGAGTTCGGCAATCGGTAGCGATATCCATGAGTGATTGCTCGATAAACCACGAACCTTGCTTGGGTAGACCGACTTAGCTAAGTTGCCCTTCGTTTGTGCAGCAGTGGTACCGCTTCTATTTAAGTTCAAACTTCAAATTAATCTGGACTTGACTAAGTCCGTGCTTGAGATTTCAAAAGGTGACAACTGTGGTACGGCCGTGACAGCTGTACCACAGTTGATTCTTTCCCAACCTTAAAAGTCTGAGCTTGAGCAGGGGTCACGTCTTGAGCAGGGGTTTGGTACCACAGTTGAGGATATTTGTTTACTCAAGCACTGACTTGAAAGCCATTCCTTAAGCACAGACTTCAGCACTTATTTGCCTCCAGTGTTGCTCTCAGGCACCAACTTGAGACTTGAGCATACCTCAGATTCAAGTTGAACGTTAAGTCACGTCTGGGGTAGACTTGAGCAATTGTTGCGATGGAGGCATATTAGCAGAAGAATGTCTGGAGCAAGTGGACCAGGGACGCACACATAGGGGAGGGGGCTCTAGTTCCAGTCCTGATGGGAAAGTTCTTTTTCTGAGAAAAAAAATCGCCGATGTTTGCTGGAGCGATGATGTAAAAGAGCCTAAAAAAAGTAAAAAAAAAAGCAATAATGGCTAAGAAAGTGGTGCAAAGAAGGGCAGAAATGGTTAAAGCACCAAAAGGGGGCAATGAGGGTTAAAAAGAAGTTACAACTCCCCAAAAAAGACCTTAGAAAAACGTAAGTTGCCCTTGCCCTCTCGGGTGCCTGTGCACGTCGCTGAGTGGAACTATTCCATAGTTTCAACTATTCTGTAGTTGTGCAATGGGTGTACAATTAAGTTTGCATTGGAGTTTATTACTAGAGCCTAGTGGACTACAGAAACTAAGCGCTCTATCTAAGGACTTGAAAAATAACTAAACCTAACACAAAGAACAAACACAAGTAAGATTGTTCAGCCTTCCTTATTTAATAAAAAAATTGTTCCGAAATAAATCCCGTGTCCTACAGATTGATTGCTGTATTATCCAGAGATAACTTCAGCGCGAACGTCATATACCACAGTTTAGTTGTTAAATATCTAACATGTTCCCTGCTTAACTAGAGCTCTTACCTAGTTTAGGCTGTCTCCTCTATTTTATTCCATAGTTCTTGTTCCGTATTTAGAAAGAAAATTTAAAGTGCACCTAAAGATCATAACATGAAATAAAGCCAGAAAAGTGCACATTAATAAATATTGTCATGATGTGTCATGGCCGTACCACAGTTGCCACCTTTTGAAATCTCAATTTTCAACCACGGACTTAGTCAAGTAGAGCTTAATTTGAAGTTTGAACTTAAGCAGAGGCGGTACCACTGCTGCACAAACGAAAGGCGACTTTGCTAAGTCGGCATTCCCAAGCAAGGCTCGTGGTTTATCGAGGAATCATTCATGGATATCGCTACCGATTGCCGAAATTCTCAGGTAGTATGATATCAGCACATGCTCCCTCAATGTCAAACTACGTGCGTTTGTTTAGTAACGAGTCATGAACGAGCTATTCGAAATTCGAAGAGCAGCACAAACACATTGTTGCGTCCAAACAAACGAATTGGACCATGTTAACGACGAAACAATACAATAACATAAAAACATAATAACATACATGTAGACTTGTACGAATAACACTTGTAGACTGAACCACACAAAACCACGACAAAACCAGGTTTGCGTAAGTGAAGTTCGGATCAGAACCGCATCATACAACGTACGGGGAAAGACAGATAAAAACAAGCATGTAATAACTTCAGGTATACAGTACACGTACGAGGTGTGTTAAATTCCTTCATGCTTGTTTTCAGTTGTTTCGCCCATCCCTCCTCCTCCGCCCTTTCCCCGGTAACGTTGCATACGGTTCTGACCCGCCCATTTACTTACGCGAGCCAGCTTACCCAGATAAAGATGGGTTTTGTTTTTTCCTTTTTTATTCATACTTTAGTGACTTACCTTATGTCACTTTATAATGGTCTCGATTTGACACTGAAACATCATGACAGTGTTTATCTATGTGCACTTTTCTGGCTTTATTTCATGTTATGATCTTTAGGTGCGCTTTACATTTTCTTTCTAAATACAAAACAAGACCCATGAAACAAAGTAGGGAAGATCAGGGAAGTTAGCCTAAGCTAACTAATAGCTCCAGATAAGTGGAGAACGCGACGGATATCATGCACGGCGATAGCCGTGTATATGTATGATTGAAGTCCTCTCTTCAGCAAAACTAAAACTATTAATTTCTCCGTTTCTATTCAATATATTTCGACCAAACTTGGCCAGATAGTAGATAGCAACTTTTCCAAACTTTACACCAACGTTTATTCAATTCCATGCAAGAGTAAACGTAGGAAGCCACACGTAAATTTGAAAACTGTTCACTTGGTGGTGTTGTTGTTCTTGTTCTTGGCTGACACGGTTTCAGAAAAAACTACTGCACCTGTACCTAAAATCTGAAACATGATCTGAGCCAGAAATTTCCCTGGGCTTCAACCTTACAGAGACCATTTTTTCAATTGGTCGATCCATTACGGAGTTACGGGACCCTAAACGATCATTTTGATTGTTTTACATTGTTTTAACCATTGTATCTAGGGAATAATGCCACTCTGCAAACTCCAGATCCATTCTTCGTGCACGTGGTATGTCTTTGCTAAAAAGTCGATTGTTGAAGGGCGAAATGAAAGCAAGTAGAGTGGTCAGTGTTACGTTGGTTTGGTTGCTTTAGTTGTGTTATGGTTGTGTACTTAGTTGTAGTAACGGGTGCATGGCCTTGGGCCAAAACCCGGAATAAACATGTAGTCGAAAGCATCCGTCTTACAGCTAAACGATATACATTTAAACCAAACTAAGCTAGGTTGTTAATTTCGAGGTCCTCGAAATTGGCAGCTAGAAACGATAGGATGGTATATTTATTTCGCAGATGGAGGCTTTCAGAGATGAGTTGAATTGTTTCAAAGTGGTCAGCAACAATCGACTGCATGCATAAAGCTTTGTAGCGCGACGCCATAGCTGTAAAAAAGGTACACGGATTACAAACAAAAACGTTAAGTGTGCCGTAAAAAAGGGGATATATGATTGAATTTTCACTTGTTAAAATGAACACGGATAAAAATTGATAATTTTTAATTGAAATAATAAAATGTACAATTTAGAAAACTCCATCTGTTTAGCTGCTGTTGTGCTTTACCAATCATATATTTAAAACTTAAAGCACAACAGCAGCTAAACAGATGGAATTTTCTCAATTGTACATTTTATTATTTCAATTAAAAATTATCAATTTTTATCCGTGTTGATTTTAACAAGTGCAAATTCAATCATATATCCCCCTTTTTTACGGCACACTTGACGTTTTTGTTTGTAATTTTACTATTAAGTAAAATAGTATATGACGTTCGCGCTGAATTTATCTATGGATAATACAACAATCAATCTGTAGGACGCGGGATTTGTATCGAAACAATTTCTTTGTTACATGAGGAAGGCTGAACAATCTCCCCTGTGTGTGTTCTTTTTTAGGTTTAGTTATTTTGTAAGTCCTTAGATAGAGCGCTTGGTTTCCGGAGTCCTCTAGGCTCTAGTAATATAATTTTATACACATTGCACAACTACAGAATAGTTTAAACTATTCAATAGTTCCACTCAGGGAAGTGCACAGGCACCCAAGAGAGTAGGGACAACTTACGTTTTTCTGAGGACCTTTTTTTTTTTGGTGTTTTAACCTCTTTTTTTAATCCTGATTGCTCCCATTTTGGGACTTGAACCAATTCTGCCCTCTTTGCACCACTTTCTTAGCCGTTATTGGCCTTTTCTTATTTACATTTTTTAGGCTCTTCTACATCAGCGCACCAGCGAATGTCGGCGATTTTTTTTTCAAGAAAAGGCACTTTCCCATGAGATACGGGGCTAGAGCCCCCTCCCCTTCCCCGTGTGTACGTATCTGGTCCATTTTCTTTCCGAGAAATTGCGTCCATACGGTTCTGCCCAACATTCAACAAGTTCAAGTTTACATCGCTCAACATTTGAAATGGATTTTCAAGTGGCCCTCACCGCTTACGTTCGTCTCAAAAGACAGAGGAAACGAATGCTGCAACAGGCGCATTCACCTAACCATCCACTGGATCTGTCGTCGCATTCGTCCAAAGGAGCCCCCTCCATCTCCCACTCGGAAGTGAACTGTCTAATGGACCGGGCAGCCGCTGAGTTTGGCTACCTCTCTTCAACCAACATGTCGCCACCATCCGTCTCGATATCGGCCAAGCAAAAAGGACCGCCGACTGGATCACGACCACATCTTCTTCCAGCCATAAAAGATCATCCCCTGCACCCACGAAGGCTCGGCATTCATCTCAACAACCGGTGATCGCTGCGGATCCGATCCCCGATGTTCCTGACCCCAACGAGTCAACTGTAGACACGGCCTCTCTACTGAACAGCAGAAATGCCGCTGCGAATGCTAATGCGACCAAAAACCACTCCACAGGCAATGGTGCCCACCCTGTGTCCACTGCAGCCCTGCCTGCAACCGCCATGAATGTGAATGCGAATGCGAATGCAAACGGAGCTCCAACTGCACCACTCTGAGGACCAACGAATGCAAGACATATCCGATTTCCTGAACTGGCAGCTGACGAGTGCCCCAACATTCCTTTAGCTGAATTACTGAAGACAGCTGAAGATATCATTCCACATTGTTTTTTTATACAAGCCTTCTAAATCCTCTGATGTCCCTGTGATTAACCGTGGGTTGACACCCAGATTTGGGTTCGCCCTCCGGGAAAAGAACATCAAACAACAACCACTGCTAGGCAAGTCGACCACGCTCTGGCATGCCTGCAACGCAACGGTGGTGCCATCTTGGGACACGGAAAACCACTTGAATTGGATAAAGACCTACCTCCGCCTAGAACCGGCCGTGAAGCTTCCTTCTTCCATCCCTCCGGGAAAGGAGCGACTGCAACAAAGCACTTTAAAAAGTATTCGGAATCCGAATTCCTAGCAGCTGAGATAAAAATGGACTTTAGAACCGCCCTTCACCTCACCAGATATGCCTAAATCTCCACATTCGTCCTCCTTGACGTTGTGAGAGCATTTCATGGGTATGATTCGCTAAACTGACGATGCCACTGTCCCTTCCCCCATTTACCTCGTTGGCGGTGGTAGTCTTTCCAATATACTTAAAATTCTATGGTTATGAATTATAAAGTGAGTTTGTAGTTTTAGAAACCTGTGTTTGTTTTTAATTGTATTTTGTTTTACTCCAATTCTAATAACATAAATAATATTCGAAATGTATTAAGTGAAATAATAATAACTCTTCCATGTCAATTTATTTTTAGTATTTTGCACATGTGTGGTTTGTCAGATAACCCGCAGGTCATGCATATAAAAATGTGTTACCTGTGAAATACGAGATCCAGACATGTGTCCTGTGGTTTGTCAGGGTTGCTGCTAAAGTGACGGTCAGCCACTGGTGGCTGTGCCACTAGGACATTTTTATTTCGTCTTCACTGTTAAGGCTGGTCCCTGGCGTCTTCCTTGAGGTGTGGAAGCCCGTGCATCCTACAGTTACCTGGTTTCTCAGCGAGGCCAAAACCGATGTCGTGTTGTGTTCCAAGCCACCAAAAGGACTATGGTTATATTCAAGTGAGTGAATCCCTGCTTATTATTAATTTTAACGTATTTGAGAAGCCCGTTTTTCTATTTTGAATTGCGGAGTGTTTATTTTTGGTCCGACGACTCCCGTTAAGATAAATAATGAACTAGTCTCATTTCTATTAATGAGAGTTTATGCATTCTATTCTATAGGCACTGCGGCAATTTCCAGAGCATAATAATAATTCAGTGGTGATAATTATTCGAAAGCAAATTTATACTAAAGTGAACTGAAGTGTCTTATTTAACGATGCTTACTACAGTTTATTTGGGTGGTGAAACTACATTTTGCTCGGTTATTAGAACTGACTAGTTTGAAACTGATGTCGTCATCGCCAGTTTGCTTGAATGTCTAATTCTAATAGATGTCTTTTCTTATATTCTAATTAGTGAGTCAATTTTGTGTCGTTGCTCCAAGTTTAATCAAATTAGTGTGTGCTGAGGTGAATCCACTCCGTTTTGTCGAGGGTAGTGCAGTGAAGAATCGCTCAGTGTTATTCTGCCTGTTGGTTCATCAGCTGCGTGATTTATGGTACCCAGCCGCAAAGTGTGTAGCTCCAAATTATTTGCAAGAAGCTTCTCTACTCCTTTGGGCTTGACCGAATATTATCCCAAGTTGTATATTTATTGTTCAATCCTTCGATTTGAAACATGAGTACTATTCTTGAATTTGAGCAATGGCATATTAATATTTTAATATTGTATAGTTATAGAATTGCAATGCCTAATAATGAAATACTTGTATGAATTGTTTGAAAGGATACTTTTATTAAAATAATAGAAACTTATCTTAGTGCAATCCTTTTGCTCACAAAGTGTTTATCTTGTTTAAAGCCGTAATTTCATCAAGGAGTAAAAACGTTAGTGAGTGGGAATTTTACTAATTGAAGGAATGCTGGTTTATATACATTAAGACAACTTCACAAATAAATGTGGTCAGCAATAAAAGAACCAACCGACACCACACCTTTTCTAGAAAATTCCAGGACTGCCTGAAAATTCCAGAGGTAAATGATTCCAAACATATAAGCTTTTTCTAGTGGTGAGTACCAACATAAGCTTTGACTCTTCATACACTTCAACTTGTAGGAAAGCATCTGTTAAATCTAACTTGGAGAATTTGTTAACAGCCTACTAAATTTGAAAATACCTCTTCCCCCTAGGGATAGGATACAATTCTGTTACTGTCTCTGGATTAACAGTTCCAGATTAGTCCCCCACAATTCTAAGATCTCCATTCAGTTTAAAGACTAGCTTCTACTATGAGAAATAATACCAGCTGCCTCTATCCTTTCATGTTTCATTAACACTTTTTCTCTTAAGGCTAGTAGTATAGGTCTAGGTTTACAATATTTTGGTACGCAGTCAGGTTTTAAAATAACCTGTGCTTTAAACTCTTTACTTGCCTAAGCCAGACTAAAACCATTCTGGGAACCTACTTACAAGTTCACCCTCTACACAAGTTATTAACAAATTTCAGTGTATTAACACTTTTTGTTAATTTACAAAGGTCAGCTTTAAACAATTTCTTGCAATCCATTCCAAAAGACTCAATCCAGTTCTGGCCAAATAATGGCACATTATTTATAGGACTGATTAACGCTTCTAATTCTAGTGCTTTCCTTCATAAACACTGTGCAATATGGAGACAATACCCTTGGGTTTAAAGTCCTTTGTACACTTGCCCTTTGTATACTTGTTTTCTTTAACATGACTCCATTCAAATGATTATGTACCAATCAATATTCGGCTATGATTGATATCTCTCAGTTCCCGAGTCAACACTGAATAGTAAATTCTTATTGTTTACTTTTACATTAGCTTGCCAAGCACCCTTACGGACAGCATTTATGGTTACAACTTAGTGCACAAACGAGTGATTCTCCGATTTCGAATCGGAGTTTCTAGGATTTTTCTGCTCCCCCCCCCCCCTTATATACGGAGAACAGCTGACATGTGGCAGGTATGCACTTCTACTAGTGTCATCCGTGGGTAGGTCTACACGAATGAACCACTATCGTAATAAAACATATTAGATTAGGAGACACTATCTACATTAATAAAAACGAGTTGCAGCTGAGTGTTGTAAAACGGCCACCCGACCGTAACAATGCTGTGTTGATTGTCAACAACACCCGTCTAATAATAACAGTATTCGATTATTGTAAACGGAATGATGAACTAAAACGATGGATGAAACAATGCTTTTTAATATTACAATGCCGGCGAAAGGTTCTGTCGTTGTAGACGATTAAAATTAAAGGAATTGTTAAACTCCGTTAAATATTGAAGCGCTTTACTTGCTACCCAGAATCAAGTAAAATAAAATAACATACACGAACCCAAGGCACACAGGCATATTTATTTATTTACGGTGGAAATCCATTTGAAAGTGTATGGAGATCGAGTCAGGTGAGGCGCTGAATGAGTGAGCGAAGCAAACGAAAATCAGCGTTTCTTAGCCGTGTGCGCAAACTAACAACGTAACTTTCAATGAATAAAACAATGCTTCACGTATATACAACTTAATATTACACTGCTGGTGAAAGGTTCTGCCTTTGTACATGATTAAAATTAAAGATTACTGAAACTCGGCTAAATATGGAACAAAATGAGTTTGTTAGCCAGCGTGCTTACAAATACATAGACGGTGTATAGACGGCATACACGCCTTTCACAAAAAATACATGACAGTGCAAACCATCCCAATGTCGCAAACGGTGAATTAAACACTACCCGTGCACCGTCCTTCACGGCTTGCTAACGGTTCTGTCATTGTGGACAATGAAAATAATAGGAGTACACGACTCGGTCAAATCTTGTAAAATAAATGACAAAGCTGTCATTGAAATGACGCCCTCCGGTGGAAATATTCGTATGAAAGTCCACGGACTCCGGGTAAGGGGAAGTGCTCAATGAGTGAACGAAGCAAACGAAAATCACCGTTTGTCAGCCAGTGTGTGCAAAAATACAAAAACGGGATACACGCCTTCCGCAACAAACACATGAGAGAGCAAGCCGTCCCAATGTTGCAAATGGTGCATCAAACACCACCCGTGCATATCAAGGGCTGCAGCTAGTATTTAAATATCAGCGGGTTTTGCTAGCTATAGCCCAAATCTTAATGTGATATTTTTTGCATTTTAAATTAGACTATGTTGACGACAGAAAATTAGGTAACAATTTAGAGACACGACTAGAGCTTGTTGAGTGTGACAAAACTGCAATAATGAATTGTTAAAATTACTGCAAGTGACTTCGAAAATCTTACATTATAAACCAAAGTCTCATAGCAAAAACGAAACAACGATGATTCCCGGATAGGGAACCCGTACAATGAAAACGGGCGAGTATGTCAATTGTTTGGCTAGAAGTTGGAGCTGGTACGTTGTTGTCTTGAAAAGAAGTTGAAATTGGCACATTGTTGCCTCGACTAACAATATGCTTTGCGCGGTCATCGCAGAGGCCTGTCTTAAATGACGTCATGCACGAAGGACAATTATTTTTCACATGGTACAGATTGCTGAAGCCAAAGCGATAACTGGGAAGTTGGGAGGAGGGCCTGAACGGCAAATTCGCGTGTGTGGGGTAGTGCATCTGTTGGCTCTGCTCTTGGCATTCTGATGCTATAAAATAAAGAGATTGGGAGGGTGAGGGAATTGGGTCGGTTACCAACACGCAACAGTGTTAAATGGCGTCGTGCACGAAGGACACTTATTTTTCACACGGTACGGATTGCTCAAGCCAAAGTGATAAACTGGGAATCTGGGGATTACGCATTAACTCAACCTAAAAATACATTTTGGGGTTGTTTGGGATGGAGACCGTAGCAATTTTATTTGCCCAAAGCTCGCAAAAGGAGGAATGGAAGTATTTAATTCAACTACCCACTCAAATTCAACTACGTGTAGCAAAGGGGAGGTAAGGAATGCCTGTCGCATTGCACGTTCAGGCAACACTGAGCAAAAACTGAGAAACAACCACTGGCGAAACAAAACCCTGGCCGAAGCCGGGTTCATCTGCTAGTAGTGTATAGAAGAAAGATTTTCATTATCGTTTATTTTATTGTAATAATGCACAAGAAAACCATATGTCACATTTATTTTATTAGCACAATTAATAAATTCATTGTTTCCCACAAGAAACATTAACAGAAAGTTAAGGTACAACGAAAAAACCTAAAGATAAATATTCATTCTGTGTAAACTTCTATATTTACTTCCAGTTTTTCCAGGATTCTTATGACGTTAAAGAGTCACACTAGTAGAAATTTCAAACTTAATGCAGAAATACATTTTTTTGCCCACATTTGTACGCTTGTTATTGACCTTCATAAACTTCAAGTTTTTGTTGGAAAGTCATTAATTACTTATGTATAATTTCTTAACTTATAATGTATGATATTTAATACCAGCTGAGAAAATCTATTGTTGTTGCAGAAACGTTCTAGATTATTTTTGAAGTGTTCCTGTCTTTCAGTAGGGTTCAACCTACCAGGTAAAAAAGTACACTATGCAAGCAGTATTTTTTTAAGTATAATTTTAAAGTAAGAAATTACATAGCGCTAGACAAATTTTGCTGCATAAAGGCTTATCAAATAAAAAATAAGTTTTTCTTACAAAAAAAAATGCTTGTCATCTGATTATACGATAGATTTCCTAAGAATATGTTAACAGCGAAAATATGTATTTGAGAAAAAGCAAATTAAAGTTTTAATTCTTTTGTGTGAAGAATTTTGCAAGGGTCACAAAAATAAAAATAAATTACAGATTTCCCTAATTGTATTTAGGCCTAATGCATGTAACAACGGTGAGATGAAATATTTGAAGAAATTAATTCTATAAAAATCTCAAAAGTCGACTGTTTGACTGAAATTTTTTTTTCACTAGTGTCCCCCCCCCTAACTTAATTTATTGCTATGATATGTCTACAAATAATTTCCATTCCAACCTTTGCAAACTTGAACCAACACGACCACAGCCATGGCATGTACTGTAGCACGTGAGTGTCCTTGGGAACAATGAACCATTGCGTAAAGTTGCCAAGTATCTTAGGAAAATTAGCGCATCGACAACTGTAAATATTGGTGGAGGTCCAGGTTCGATCCTGGCCTCAACTGCCCCTGGCATTTTCGGGACAAGAAAGATCCTGGATTCGCCACTGGGATTTCTCCAGTTAAATTAAATTGTCCCTCTCTTTGTCGTAGGGCAGACAACCCAGTTCGGGTTCGTGCTCCCTAAAAACCACATAACTGCAAATATTATGAGAAAAAAAATAGCAGTCACTGAAATAACTCGTCAGTGAGTGAATATAGTTAATAGTGTTATAATTTTCATAAACTGGTCAGGGCTTACTGACCATACGCGAAAAAGATTTCAGCCAGGGCCTAGAAGATACAGCTACTCACCGACTTGAATATTACTTAGGCTTTTAAAGGAAAATTGTTTAAAATATTGCTTGCCTCTTCTTCGAACACGACTAGCAAAGCCGTCTGTTACTTCAACATCTCTTGCAGGTGTAAACTTGGTGGCCTGCCAGTCTTGTTCCTTTTCTTTGCCCACCTTCCACTTTCCCTCTCTGATTTTAGCAAATTTTATTTATTTTCTAAATTTAGTGTAGCACCTGTGGTTCATTTGCACTGCAACTTTGTGCATTTATCACAAAGTTGCAATGGAATGAACCACTTTATTTTCATAATCTTTTTAATGTCCTTTGACTGTTAGCCATAACATTTTATAGAACACGCTGTGCTCCCATTCTTAAATCTAGTGGTAAATTTTAGTGGACTCAGTCCAACAGTCATTCTCTTCTGAAGATGTGTATTGGCTTTTTCAACTGATCTGTTAAGTTTGTATGCATGTATGTATGTACCAAGGTATGTACTTTGGCTACATACATGTTTTAGACTTTGGCTACATAAATACGTTAAAATAAGTTTACTTAATTATAATTGATACTACATATAAATTTTATCACCGATTGCTTTTCCCAAACAACCTGTGTCAATTATGTATTAAATAGACAGAAATCGCTGGAAATAATATTAAGGAAAATTGGAAATTTCCAATTTTCCTCAATTATGTATGTTACCCTTGATGGCTGTTTCCTCCCTTGTTATTGTTAAGGTAAGCCATGTATATCTTATCAATAATGCATAGACAGCAAGTTGAGTTTAAAGTATGAAATGTGTGTTGCAGCGAAACTGGAGTCTAGCTTTCAGAGAGAAAATATTGGATGGGCATTAGTTCCAGTACTCACACCATGTGTTAGGCTTAACAATGGCAGTTGATTAGTCCTACATGTCAACTATGTTAAATTCAACCATTTTACTTTCCCAACAAAAACATAAACTATATAATAAAAATAATAATCCCCTTTTATCTAATGTATATAGTTACTGCTTGGATTTGATTTAACTTCCAGGAATAAGCTTACACCCTTCGTTCCCAAACAAAAATAATAATCTGAAATTTTCATAATATGACATATTCCAAATCCACCAGATTGATAAAATGAACCAGATACGTACAACAAAAAGTTCATTCTAGATTCATCCTTCCTAAATGAATTTTTGGAAAATGTGGCATTCCTCAATTTCGGTAGTGGCATATTACCCTGTCCCACTAGCTGTCTACAACGACATGGCTTGCTCTTGAGGATTTGATGTTAGTGCAACGAAATTTTGAAATGTCACAGTAAATCAGGCTTGACACAGTTGTAGAGATTCGTTTTTCTATCAATATAAATAAAATGAAATTCTATTGTATTTTAAGTGAAGTTTACATACATGAAACATTTATCTCTAGCGAATGTATTAAAAAACTACGAATGTATTACTTTCAAATTTAAAACACCAATGCTACATTGCTACAGATTTTGTCAGAAGTGCGAAAAACATGATTCATACTCATTAGTACACAGAACAGAATTAATGATAAAATCATGATTTAACTAATATTAACTTCAATTTAACACACAACAAAGCATTTAGATTTTCTTGACTGGCACTTGACATGCAACTTAATCTCTGTTTAATGTACTTTCACTATGTTTAAACAGGTGGGAAGCATCTGGTGTTAATTTAGCATGTGATTTTTCATTTGAACATAATGCTGGATTGTACATGAATAGTAACTAAATGTTGATGTTACTTGCCGAAAAGGAGCTCCGTACAACTGAACTACTGAATTACATCTCAACCTACTGCTAAAAATATCAGTTGAATTATATAGCTTTGCTAAGTATGTTTAGCTGCATATGTCAGGACTTGCTCATCTTTGTGTCAGATGACTAAAGTTGAAGTCCTTTTAACGTTTATCTTTCACTAAGGAATAGTTAAGATAGGTACACTTTCATGAACTACTTAATAAAAAGTAGCAGAAGTGCTGTGATTAGCTAGCTATTATAACTTTTTTTATACAACCTAAAAAAGAAGTAACCTATCAACAACTACAATTATACAACTTCTCATAAACAACATACATAAGTCCAGCTACATTATTGGTCAATTCAGTTTAGCCCATTTTCAACTAAATTCTGATGTGTTTGTATGCCTGCTTTGTTGGTTCATATTTAAGTGTCACACATCCAAACGTTGATTAATTATTGCAAAACATACTAAAGCATAAAAACGAATGTTAAGGTGAACAAAAAGTATACACCCTTAAACCAAAAGAAAAATTCCTGTAAGGCATTTTTCAGAAAGTATTAAACAGTTTGTAGTCTTACACTTACCAATTAAAATTAAAATTCTGTCGAGAGGTTTCATATGCTAATTTGTTGCATTTACTAAAGAACTGGAGGGAGTCCTTGCAATAATTTGTAGAAGTTAGTTAAGCTGTCATTTTAAATTTTGGTAATCTTTACAACGCTAGTTACACGCTTCTTGCATCCTAAATCAACACTATTTCTAATCTGTGCAAAATGTTGAAAACTATCAGTAAAATACACCAGTTACTCTTCAACATGCTGCAAATTGAGTCCTCGTGAACTGACAAAAATTTTATGTACAAGAACAATTTTATGTTAGTGTAAAAACAGAGAAAAAGGTTTCTATGAAATACAAATATCTACACCTGCAGATAAACATCAACCTGTATAGAAATGAGGTTGAAACGTAAGTAGCGGGTTATAATTTTTAACCAAATATAGATTTGTCCAATAATGTTGTTGATCACAAACTACAGAATAAGTGACAATGACAGTTGATAAACATTGTAACGTCAATGGAAGATATTGTAATAAGTGGATTTTAATACTGACCAGAGAGTTCTCATTGAACAAATATACTCCAGCCTGAAAATATTCCATTCGTAATCCACTGGTCAACAGCTTTGTACATGCTGGTAAGACTAGCAAAATTGCAGTAATAAATGTACATTATAGAAAATTAGCTAGCGATCTACAGTATATGGATAGACTTGGATATATGTATAGTACCTCTAGGCGCATTTTGGCTAACACGTAACATACAATACGAAAGCCTACCAATATTGGGCGCCACCAAAATGTGGGCTCATTATTGCTGCTTATGCAGTGAAACGTCAATTGCCATCTTGGGCAACGTTTGACAACTTTTAATTCAAGAACTAGGTTTGAACCCGTAGTTATTTAATATCAATTCAGTTAACAAAATTGAAGTAACAATATGTTATCTTAACAATACCGTTGTAACAGTTAAAAAGAAAACTGAAACTTAAAGGTAAGCATCTTATTTGGTACGGAAATAGATGTGGTAACAACAAGTGTGCGTTGCATTAGTAGTTCAAGTCACCTCCGTTCACTGCTCTCATTCTTTCATTTACAATGACGTTCTGAATCTGAAAGCTTTCCATCAAATTTGGTTTGCTATTAAACAAGTTTTCAAAGCAATGGTACAGCTGCCCATTTTTCTTCTCCTCATGAAAATTATTCAGTTTCCTTTTTTTCTGATTTACGTCAACGATTTGAGATGACCATCCACTGCATAAGTGCTGCATCTGTACCACCAGATGTAACGAGGAAACTGTCATCATACAAGAACTTGATTACGGACACAGGACCTGTGTGTGGCTTGATTTCATGGTATTGAGCCTACAAAAAGAAAAAATTAAAACACTGCAGTAATTATATACAATATTGGGCTGCAATTGGGAGGCAGAATTGGCAATTTCTGATACTGAGTTGCCGGATGTTTCTAAAGTGGTACGAAAATCTGTTTAAAGGTCACCAGCTGCCTGAGAGTGAGAACCACGTCGTTAAGCCAATTTTAGTTTCATTGTTTAAAAAAAAATACCTTCTCAGAGTAAACCCTTTTCGTTTTCCTTTTCCTTCTCAGAGTTGATAAGAGCGTAAAATGCTAAACAATGTCGCAGTAATAATAAAGAAAATCAACAAACAGACTATCAGTGGTTCATAATAGTTCCCCTAGCCAACAATCAAAATAATATAGGTCGATGTTGGTGTGGCACATAACATGCGTGCGGAAGGGACCAGAGGCGTATTTGCAGGGGGCCTTAGGAGACTGTAGCCCATAGGGCATCAAAATCTGAGGAGCTGCAAACTTAAAGGAAAGCTAAACCCTCCCATCTTAAATTTCAGTATCGTTAATTAAGACACTTAAAAAAACATGTGAGAGGTCCGGAAACCACTGAGGCTTTATAGTTATTACGTAGTAACGTGTCTAAATCTTCTAAATCTAAATCTAGCAGACAAATTCTTCGTTCATGCGGTTTACATATCCAAGTCCCGTTCGCGTGACGTCACACTTCATCAACCGCGCGGCGCATGCGCCCAACATGCTCAGGCAAGATCGCGCTCGGCTCTCATTCCTTACCACACGTGCCCCCTAAACTACTTCTCCCTCCTCACAAGCAACAAGTGGACATTGTCTAATCGCAAATCTGCCCAGCATTTCGTGTTGAGTGGATTACCGCCTAACTGAACGAACTTGCACGGTTCTTTGTATGGTTAATATTCATGGTAGCGTACGTTCTTGAATACTTTAATTTAATAAATCATGAAGAACTTGAGTTTTAGTTCGCGCTGCTATGATCATAGCCTGATCATAGCACAAGTGGACCGGTCACGAAACCGCCATGTTTTAGGAAGCACAACCTACTGCACACTCGCTAGTATGCTACGATGTCGTCATATGTCTAAGGTCCAAGGTGATGAGGTGTGATGTCAGTACCATACGATCAGGAACGACGTAAGGGGGGGGGGGCGCAGGGGGGGCACTCGCCCCCCAAAATTTTAGCCGCCCCCCCCCCCATCAGATCAAAATCAAACATATAAATGAAGAAAATTCTGGTTACTTAAGAAAACTGCGTTAGTTTCTTTCATAACGACAGGAAGTACTTGAGGTCACATCAATTGAGCCTAGTTGTTACTGCGTGAGTTGCAAAATCATCTTTTTTTCAGCTGAATTGAAAACTATTCCAAAAAAAATGGTGTAGAAAACAGTTAAGAACGTTGGGTGTGAGAAAGAATTGCAAGATTGTTATTTTTACTTTTATTCTTTTTTTTTGGGGTGGGGGGGCGCAAAAGTGGAATTTTTCGGCTGGATGGACAGCAAAACAATATCATCAGCAAAAGTATTATTTTGCATGTTTTATGCAGTTCGTGATATCGCTTAAAATGCTGAATAAAAGTGGTCCAAGGACAGAGCCTTGAGGCACTCCGAAGCAAACATCACTTGGATCACTGGTAATGTTACCATATTTGGTAACTGCCTTCCTGTTATCCAGGTAACTCTTGAGGATTTTAAATCATTTACCTCTAAGTCTATAATTTTGACATTTAAAAGTTCTTGATGGTCAACGGTATTAAAAGCTTTCTGTAAGTCGATCAGCACTGCTTTAATGTACTTGCCGTTGTTAAGGGAAGAAGAAATTAATTCCTTAATGTGTTTTAATGCATCTTCAGTGCTTCGATTTTGTTTAAAACCATATTGCTTATTTGTGATAATATTGTGTTTGTTCAAAAAGTTCAAAATGTTTTTTAAGAAAAATGTTTCAATAATTTTATTAATATTAGACAGAAGGGCAATGGATCGGTAATTGTCTAAATTTGTCTTTGTACCTTATTTGTAAATCGGCCTAAGAATTTGAGTTTTCTCTTCATCAGGCCATTTTTCAGTGACAATTACGGTACTGAATTTATAAGCTTAGAAATAAAGATTGACGAATTTTCAAGAGAATTTTCAACTGAAGTGAAACAAGAAAACTCATGTAAAGTGTAGTACTAATACAAATCAAGCGGTTTGTGGTTCATCGTGGTTGGTTTGGCGTCGCTTATACTTTAATATAAGTACACTTTAATATAAATATACTAAAATATTTGCTTGCGTTGAGCCATACGGGAGGGCCGGTAGACGGGGAAAGCAGTCATTTAATAGCCAATCCAAATGCATCAATTAATGCGGTAGTGAGCATATTCATTCTTGTCATGGCAGCAGTGTAAAAGAATGTTGCAGCATGTTAATTCTTTGCAAGGTAGCAAAGAAAAACAGCGAGGTTGTTCATTCTTTGTATGGTAGCAATGAAAATGGGGTAACCAGCTCGGCAGTGTGGGGGGGGGGGGGTAGAGGTTTAAAATAAGCTGCTTGCTTCCCGGAAAAAAAATAATCCTAGCTACAAGTTGATTACGAGTTGGCATTGAGTTAAGTGGTGCACTCACCCTTGGGCTAATACATGGATAACGGAAGAGCCGCACGTAACCTTCATCGTCTGCTGCTGCTAAAATTCGTTGGGACGTAGAAGCATGACAGGCAGTTATCAGTCCTTGGATACGTTGATTTACGTTGTTCCAGATTCCTAAATAAAAGAAAAACATAAAAAGTAGTTTGATAAACTTCCAGTGAAATGTAGCTGCTGTACTGCAATGCCTTAACCTAAAAATAGTGCATTACCACTTACCGACATCAAGGACCTACCACATAGAACCTGTTTTCATGTCAGGTTTGACACTGGTAACCGGAACTACATGGTTATCTTTTCGCACATAAGAGACTGACAAGTTGGATGTTAAAAATAAGACACACGCTAGTGAGTCGTCCGCCAAGATAAACGATAACATATATCATGCACGGTGATAGCCGTATGATTGAAGTCCTCTCTCCAGCAAAACTAAAACTATTAATTTCTCCGTTTCTATTCAATATATTTCGACCAAACTTGGCCAGATAGTAGATAGAAACTTTTCAAACTTTACACCAACTTAGCCGTAAAAAAGGTACACGGATTACAAACAAAAACGTCAAGTGTGCCGTAAAAAAGGGGGATATATGATTGAATTTTCAGTTGTTAAAATGAACACGGATAAAAATTGATGATTTTTAATTGAAATAATCAAATGTACAATTGAGAAAATTGCATCTGTTTAGTTGCTGTTGTGCTTTACCAATCATATATTTAAAACGTAAAGCACAACAGCACCTAAACAGATGGAATTTTCTCAATTGTACATTTTTTTATTTCAATTAAAAATCATCAATTTTTATCCGTGTTCATTTTAACAAGTGAAAATTCAATCATATATCCCCCTTTTTTACGGCACACTTGACGTTTTTGTTTGTAATATATATAAGCATGGCAACTACTAAACACTTGTGCCTTTACAGCTAAGGTCGTTTGGCTGTTTTCAGCCATCTGAGGATAAATAACTATGCAACAGAAAAGGCTGAAACTTGTTTGATCGAGAGACTTTGGTCGCCTGACAACATAAAAGTCACTGTTAGTGATGGAGCTTAACGTTTTCTTGTAAAAACGACGTGAATAACGTTGATTTTTGCCTAATTACTGGCTACTGGTTAATTATCTTTTGTTTCACGAAAATAAATTCTTCCATGCAGTGAATAAAGCTGGTTCTTAGCTCAATTTACAGGTGATTGTGTAAATGATTGTGTCCTTTCCGTACGGCCTTTTCTAATTGAACAAGTAGTTCAGGGGCTGGAGCCCTCTAAGCCGCCAGATTGATTGTCTTACATTGTTTTAAACGTTATTATGCATCAATGCCAATCAGCAAACGCCAACTGCAAGACAGGCTGAAGATTAAAGGGTTTTGGTTTTAGGTTGTTTGTACAAGCAGATCCTTGAAGCAAAGTTTCATAACAATACAAAACATTAAAATAATGATAATTAGAAAACAAAAACGAATTCGTTTGATGTTAAACTAAGGTTTAACTGATCCGAAGTCAAAATAGCAAAGGACCACAAATAAACTTTTCTCTAAGGTTTCTTATACCGCGATGTTTCTGCGCTGTTTATGCCACGTGAAACCTTACTGCTTAATTCACATGTTTTTACAATTTTTACATTAGAACACGATAGGTCAGATTGGTTTATTCTATTTGGCTAAACAATATCGCTGAAAAATCGTAAAAAACAAAGTCGTAGTGTGCTTAGTACAGACCTACAGATTAAGTAATTCAGAGATCATGCGACTCCTTGAAAACCTGGAAATGCCATTGAAAATAAAAATAAAATGCCAGTTCTGAAGTCTTGAATATGAAATCTTGAAAATTGGTGTATGTATGATGAAAAGAAAGGAGACGACTTGACTTGCATAACACTGAAAAATTTAGCCCCGTAAGCAGGCGAGTGTATAGCACTATATTAATCTTACAATAATTTTGAAACTTGGGATATGGTTTTAATTGTATTTACGCGTTTAATGGTTGAATACAGTAGTAAGGTTTCACGTGGAATAAACAGCACAGAAACACTGCAGTATACGAAACCTCACAGGAAAATATATTTGTGGTTCTTCTTTGTTTTGACTTCAGATCAGTTAAATCTTACTTTAACATCAAACGAGTTCGTTTTTGTTTTCTAATTCGTGATACTTTACTAATACCAAATAATGCCAGTCAGCAAACGATAAATCCCTGCACTTGCAAGGAGTACAGAAGACCAATTTGGTATGTCAAAGTGTCACGAATTAGAAAACAAAACCTAACTCCTTTGATGTTTAAGGTATGGTTTAACGAACATACATTATATGGCGACACCATACCACTGTGCATCTTTCATGCAAACTGTAGTTGATAAAGATACAAAACAATAAAACAAGCTAATCTAAACTGTATGGTACGCCAAAGTAGCACGAATTCGAAAACAAAAACGAACTCATTTGATGCGAACACAAATAAACTTTCCTCTAAGGTTTCAGATACTGCAGTACTAATAACAAATACTAATTACACGAAAAAAGGTGACTGCTGTCCTCAAACTCAAAATGGAACAAAAGCCACAAAAAAAAAAAAAGAAAAGAAATGAACCAGAAAACTAGATTGGCTTTTCCATCTCGTAATTCCTAAGGAAAAAAAATGGATTTCATCAATTTGGACCCCAAAAAATTTGATATCTACCCCAAAACAAAACTTAAGAATTCCCGCCAAGCTTTTTGGCTGTGTGAAGTCGTGATATCATATGCCAAGCTAATCCCACCGACTAAGACTTCAGACTAAGACTTTAAATGAAATACTTAAAATTGTGCAGTAAGAAATTTAAAATATTTCATTTAACCTTCGAACTATTGCTCGGTTGGATTAGCTTGGCGATAGAGCTTGACATTTGATATCACGATGTCACACGGCCGAAAAACTTGGTGGAATCCTTATCAAGTTTTATTTTGGGGTAGATACATAATTACTAGCAAAATTATTGGATTGACATAAGGCTCAAGAATATCACGATACCTATAAAAGATTCCTGTTTCACCAATGTGTGAATAAGTATAGATGAACTGATCACTACTATTAATAGACAAAAACGGAACATTAAATGCTAAGAGTAAGAGTCTAAAAGCCAAACCGAGAAGGAACACGGACAAGCTTTGACAGTCAAAGTCAGGTGTAAAATTTTGTCAGTAAGAGGCTGGTAAGCATTAGACCCTTACTACCTGGTGGTCAGCTTAGTTCTAGTCTATTCGGACAGAACGTGTGTATGAACGGTTTGTAGCAAGTTTTCTTTGCTATTGGAATATCTTAAAAAAACTTTAAGAATACATTTTCTTGTGAAGTTTGCCATTTGTCTTTTGATGCTTTAGAATTGTTAATTATGTACGACTTTCGTACATTGAAGGTAACTGATGATAACCAATAATACTCTCTGCTGCGAATACGCTGCCATGTTACTAAGCTGAAGAAAAAACATTTCAGCCTAAAGCACAGCACGAAACGCACATCCCACTAAGACCGGACTTGCGTAATGACTTAGTAAGCCAAATTTGTAAATCCAACTTCGTAAATATAATTCTAGCCTATTCGGACGGAACGCGTGTATGTGCACATTTAGCAGGTGTTTTTGTACTTGGAATATCTTTAAAGAACTTTCTTGTTTAAAGCTTCCTTTATACGAATTTCGTAGACTTAAGGCAATTATGACAATGTTACCAAAACGAAAATAAACTTTTCAAGAGAAAGCAAAGCAGGAAACGCACACCATACTAGCATTGGAGGATTTCTTACAGTTTTTCGTCAAAATGTATTCATTGCTTTCCTATTCTTAAGGACGAAAGCTGGCCACCGGCTAGTGAGGGTCTAATGATTACCAGCCTCTTACTGATAAAATTTTATGCCTAGACCCTGTCTGTCAAAGCTTGTCCGTGTTCCTTCTAGGTTTTGACTTTTACACCCTTACTCTTAACAGTTAACGTTCTGTTTTTGTTTATTATTACGTGTTACTTTGAGAATTTTAGCTAAACTATAAATCAGTGTAGATGACGGTACTGCCCGCAACTAGAAGAACGTACAATACACCCAACCTCGAGATTACACCCAGCCTTTCCATTATCCTAACTTCCTTTTTATTTTTGCTGTCACGTTTTTACTTGTTTTGTTTGAAGGAAATTGGGTAATAATAAACATAATTTCAAAATGGCTGTCTGATTCCAAGATGGCGTGCATTACAGACTATTAATTGTCGATGGCACTTTCATTGTTTTAGTTGTTAACAACTATATCGTCTTAATTCTAAATTTAAAGGAAATCGCACTATAGTAAGCATAATTTCAAAATTGCCATCTGATTTCAAGATGGTGGCCATTACAGATTACTAGTGACGATGGTACATATATCACTTGGTATCAATTATTTCGTCTCCATTCTAAATTTGAAGGAAATCAGACGATAATAAGCGTAATCTCAAAATGGCAGCCCAATTTCAAGATGGTGGCCACTAATGATTACTAGTGACAATGCCACATTCACTGTTTCACTTGGTATCAACTATTTCATCTCCAAACTAAATTTGAAGGCAATCAGACGATTTTTTTTATTTTCAACATGCATTTGAAGGACACCAAGAAGTGATTATTTCACTTGTTAGTGATGCCCTGGTTACGTAATTTTGCCTTACTTGGCGAATCCTGTAATTAATTATTTCAGAAGTAAATTATCTTACATTCATAGGAGGCGTTTCTTTTTTCAAATGTCACGCCATATATCACAAAAAGAAAAAAAAAAAGAAAAATTTCCAAATAAAAAAGAAAACAATATTAACATTTTCTTAACTTTCTTGACCAGTTTTTAAGTTCTTTTTTAAGGTATAAAATTGTGTAATCTTTATAGTTTGTAGGTAGTTTGTTCATAAGCTGAATGTGGGTGGTAGCCATAGCAGGAATAGCTACTTTCTTCTCAACTACCCAAATCAAAGCTTTCTGGTCAATTTGCAATGTGAATTTACGCCCATATTGAAAATGATGGAAACGTTTCACTCCAAAAACAATGCCTTACGATCAAAATGAACATAAATAAGCTCCAATTTTGTGAGCGCATGCGAGACAAATCCAATTGGAGCATTAATGAGGCCCCACTCCTACGGGAGAAGCATCTGCTACGAACTTATGTGGAACTTTGGGTCGTAATGTGGTAGAACTTGACTTGCCAAAAATGCCTTTTTTGTGTTGGCCATGGCAGCTGAACACTGAGGGGTCCCATGTTCTTTAGACGAAAGAAGTTTATTTACGAGAGCCAATAGAATTGCCATATGAGGAACAAACCTGCCATATTGGTTCATAAACCCTAAATAACACTTAAGCTCCAAAATATTTAATTTTATCCTGATTAAATTGGCACTTAGTTTTTTTTAACACAAATGCCACTAGCCTGTAAAGCAGAGCACACTTCTAACAATGCCTTGTCATGCTCCTCTCCCTTCCCATTGACCAAAATGTCATCAGAAAAGGGCTGGGGTCGAAGAACATTCTTTAGCACATATTCAATTCTCTCTTGAAAAATTCCAATTGGCTAATCCAAAGGGTACTCTTTGCCACTGGTATAACCCCTTTGTAGGTAGAAATTGTAAGGGCGGGATTAGAGTCACCATCGAGATCTACTTGTAAGAATGTATCAGACAGATCAACAATCGAGAATCTTTCACTGCCAATCGATCACCAAATAATTCTTCTACATGTGGAACTGAGAAGTACTCAATTTTTAGTTCTGGATTGACTGTTACGCTGTAGTCTCCCATTATCCTAACTTCCCTGTTAAGTTTGGATATGCAAACTATGAGAGTTGCCCAAACAGAACAGTCAACTGGTTTTATGTCTCCCCCTTAGATACCAGTGGCTCGATTTCAGCCTAAACCTTACCTTTTATTGCTCAGGCGACAGGTTGAGTCTTATAATAATGTGGTTTGGCATCAGCTTTTAACTTGATACCAGCCTTGTAATCTTTAAATTTGCCCAAACCTGCTTTAAAGAGGTCTGGAAACTTTTCAAAGATTTCCTCGGCAGTAACATGTTTGATAGACTCGGTAACCTCTTCAAGATCCTTGAAATCCAAATGAAAAAATTGACTAAGTGTGATTCCAAACTTTAAAATCCAGCCTTTTCCCAGAAGGACTGGCTGTTCTGATGACAACAATATTCAAGAGCTCAGTTTGACTATTAAATTGACTGTTAATTTAATTGATCCTAGAGGCTCACCTATCCAAACTTTTAAACTTTCTGAAAATTACTTCTCATTCCAACTTCTAGGAATCACAGTCAATCCACAGCAACCGTGAACTTCCAGTGCTAATTTGTTCACACTGTACAGCCCATTTTTAGCCTGTACGAGAAAAACGTTTGATCTGCTAACAGTGATCAAATACAACACTCAGAATTTGCGGTATTGTTATGTTCCATTGCATTGAATTGAACATAAATACCGTAATTCTTAATTGTTGTATTTGGTCATTGTTAGCAGACCAAACTTTTTGCTCCTTTATGTGTACATCAACTATAGGCATTCTATTAATATTAATGCCCTTTTCGGCGAAGGAAAGCCCAGCTGAAACAATACGCAACAATGTAAAAACCCATTGTTGCCGGGAAAGCCCGCACTTTCAGCTGAAGGCGGGAAAAGTGCGGACATTCCCTAGGGAATGCCCGGGGTTTGAAAAACAGCTTACTTTAACAAAACAAAACAAAAAACACGTTTGAAGTAGCAAAGCACTACATTACAATGCCGTTACATTTACAAAAGATTACGTAATGATTGTAAAATGGTTACAGCTTTTAATCACGAAATGTTTGACCGGGTTTTCATTTGTAACACGCCGGCCTGATACATTTCCTACGACGTTCAAAATACCGATGATATTTGCTTGCATACCACGGCTACTTTTCTTGTACTGTTGTAAGGATTTCAAGTTACAGTGGCCAGTTGTTTGCACTATGAGCTGCCCTTCTACGTTTGGTTGATACAAAGTTGTTGCTGACAAGAATGTTGTGATTGCTTAATTAGCCATCTAACTAAGCAATTGGTAACTGTTGCAACATTTTTGATGATTTGGCCGGAACATTTTTACCCACAGGGCGGTTGACTAAAAAATGTTATTAGTGTATTTCTTTTTGGGTCAAAAATACACAACCTCAGTATTTGCATGTTCGGGCCAATAATTTTGATACAGTCTGTGCACGTTGCCAGGACAACGAGAAGGATTGTCGGGAAGCGAAAATGCTTTGACTCTTCTTTGGTTGTACTTTTATATGTTTTAAATAAATAAGCACAAGTTCCTGTAAATTACAAAGAAAAGAGGAAAACAAGCCAAACAGCAAAAATAATACACTAGAATTAACGTAGTACAGTAAGCCACCTTTGGAGTGGCATGACCCGGATTCAAACTAACAACCCAATTTGTCCCTAGATCACATAGCTGTTCGGCTTGTTTTCTTCTTTCCTTTTATATGTTTTATCCCACGTTGATTTATTTTTGAAACGTTTAATATGTATTCAAGGTATTCTCGCCCATTTTCATTTGACCTGCCAAAAGTTCGTTGTCTTTGTGTTAAAGTTCTGTTCTCATTTCTGCTATGCAACGCACAAACATGCACATCGAAAAGCACAAACACTGAATACGATAAGACATTTTGATCATCAGTAGCCTACCAAGAATTTTAGTTTTCCGCAGCACGTTCAACTATTTTCGAATATTTACCAATAATGCAAAACAATGGCCCGTTATTTCAAGAACGTAACAATACCACGTTCTTTCAAAGCGTAGAACGTCTGCCAACAATAGCCGACAATGGGAACGAGCTCTTCGCCGTAACGGGCATTAAGTCGGATAATGACCGAAAACCTTGTGCATTCCTAAACAATGGCTCTCGGGACGCTGCGCGCCCTCGGGCATTGTTTAGGAATGCCCGCGGTTTTCGGTCATTATCGTTTACTTAGTAACTAGGCTCTCATCAGAATCTAGCTCCTGCAACGTAGCATCAGAGTCAAAATTTTCACACTCAACAAGTGCTTGGCATGCTTTTTTCTTTCTAAAACTAAGGGGCTTCCGCTTCACATTGGCTTGCACCTGTTTAGGTGTATAAGAAGCAGCCACCACAATGCTAGTGGACGCGTTTGGACGCTTTCAAATCACTTTGTGAACTAATGAGGCCTGAAAATTACTTACATGTAATTCAGCTCTTTCCTGAGCGAGGGCAACCTTACATGCTTTATCAAAAGTGACCTTATAGGCATCCATTGCCATCAATTTTTTCTGTGCCCGAATGTTTCGTGGGTCAGAAATAAATCTATCTCGCAGCATGTCCTTAACTGATGCTCCATAATCACAATTTAAGATCTGTTGCTTGAGAACAACAATATATTCCAAAACAGACTCACCAGAACATTGCTCTCGCTTCAATTAACTTACTCTTTCATGTATTACTGAAGGTTTAGGATCTAAGTTATCCTTTAACAAGATATCAATTTTGTCAACTGTTGTAGAGTTCACAGCAGCAAGTGCACACCAGGACTCCAACCCTGGTTTGAACTCATCAAACCTTTTTTGAGTTCGAGTTGGGGCGGGGGAAGCAGTTGCTGGGAGATTTGTCGGCATTGCACTGTCTTCCTCACTTATACCCTGTTCATACTCAACCGTTTCATTTAATTTGACTTCTAAGTCAGAATTTGATTCTGAACAAGACCTTGTTTCGGGTCCAAAATTTAACATTTTCGCAAAACCTGTAAAGGCTGAACTCCATAAATTAAATCTTAATGGTTGATCAAAGTTATCGTTCATAAGCAACACCAAAACAACTATTACCAAATTAATCTACATTTAACACTGCAGTTGAACCCCTTTAGTAAGTTATTTCTTAATTTTGTTACTACAGCACTGCTTGCCGGTGCCTGCCCAGATGTATTTCTCGACTGGGAGTGCAGTGATGGATGTGACACATTTTATCCTTTATTCTGAGAAGTGTCGCTTAACCTTTTTATTTCTTTGCAAGAACATTAGCATTTTCATCTACTTCCTCATGCATTTTTCAAATTTGAACGGGAAAAACACTGCCAGTAGTTCTGCAGGATGAATGAATGGCAGGAGAACCACGTGGTGTGAACAGAATTCCATCTTCACTTGTAAAACTTAATCAGACAGTTCTCTCTCAGCAGTAGATTCAGAAAAAAACGTCAGCTCGAGCGACTGCCTCCATGCGCCAGCGAAAGTATGCCCGTCAACGCCTGCTGAGTTGCTCGTGACTTTGACTGGCGAGTTTCTTTCAATGCACAGCAATGCATACATATACATCAAGTCTACTATGCTTGGCATGTGGGACTAGGGGAGCGGGTGGTGGGAAAAATTTCGCCATCGCTTCGGGGATTGCAGTACCAACATTATATTTTAGTTTGGCTTGCTGTGCAGTCTGGAACTCTCTTTGGGAAGCCTTTACTTTCTCATTAAAAAATGACATATGATTCGAGATGTAGTCCAAAGTAGCAGTATTAATAAAATTACCAGAGTTAACCGGTTCATTACCCACTGCACCATTAAGATCAGTCAGGGGGAAAAAGTTAAAACTGCCACTGAGTTTAGATAGCTAGTGAACGAGATTTAATTTGGGTTTTGTACAATGGGTATTAAATCAAACGATTTAAGCATTTAAAATTGAGATAAGTATTTTAGGAGAATAGTAAACAAATTATTATGAAGTGTGAACAGAAACTCTGAACGTAACTTCACAGCCCTATGATCATTGTTCAATAAAAGTTGGCATGGGTACCTTATATGGTTTAACACTGACACCAAGTTACCGAGACCTGGTGCCAATGCTATTAAAATAATTAGAACTTGATGGTCAGACCTACTCGGTTAGGCCTATACATTTCTGCATAGTCATGACCTTTTTTGTATCTAATGCCACCATCACTATTATCGAACTCCTGTCTGTGATCTCCACTTTTAGCTGCAAGTTCTTGGCGCTCGAAAGCATGTGTGGGAGTTTGTTCATTTCCACATCCCAGATGTTGAAATCTGTTGGAATCGTGAAACTGGTGTTTGGCATCTTCTTTTTCAGACATTTTATACAACTCTCTGTACAAACCAAACTATTTGCTTTAAAAATTTTCTTTAACCATTTTATAGCTTGTGCTTTTTAAAAATATGATTGAAATTGGTTCCAACATTACGGAGCTCCAGACGACTAACTTCATTATTGTGTGTTGTTGTAAGCATTGTCATTAGCAAACAACTATAGTTAAGAAGGAGAAGAAAAAAAACAGCAGGACAGAAAAAGTGACTGTGCTCTTGAACCAAGAACACAACAACTACTTCAACTTGAAGGAGTTACTCACCATGAATGCTGTAGCCAAGAGTGCAAGTTATTTGACTCCATCGCACATCTCGCATACTTGAGGGAATTCTTTCTCTTTCCAGATTAATTAAATCCCCTGCAAGTGAAACAAGATGCATTGACAAACTGAGGAAGATTGTTCAATGTTGAAGAATATAATGGAAAAAGAAATAAATGTTGATCTAACGTAGATGCAAACAATCAGGGGTGAAGTGAATCACTATTACTAGATTATAGTGCTTAGCCTAACGTATTTACTTTTACTCTGTCAAGTTACTGGAGAAACACCTTGAACAGTTTAAGCAAACTGATGGAGTAGATGCTGTTACCGACTTAGACACAGGTTGGGTTGGTCTAGTAGCGTGCGTCCTTTTTTTTTTGGTAAGCAAGTTATGTAAAATAGAAAGCTGCCAACATTTTTTCCACGGATAAAACTTGTTCCTATTTAAGCTCAATTCGCACTGAAGAAATAGTAGGGTAGCTTGGGGCCCAAAATTGATGGAATTGTTTACTTTCTGTAATTGCGCGAGATTTAGTATGGATGATTGTGAAGGGGATTGGGGGGTGATTGGGGGTTGATTTACCTCCCAATAAACTGTTTTTTGGATGTACCTCCTTAACCGTCAAGAAATCAAAAGCATAATGTGAAGCAAAAATGTTCAGCACACAATTCTGGACAAGAAAGGTGCTATACGTCTTTCAGGTAAAGTTTACCCCCTTAATTTGCATGACAGCACCATTGTTCATTTGGTTGTTTTAATCACCTTCGGTTTCAAAGTGCTCTTGCGAGTTTTTTAACAGCCCGAAATGCTTAGGATTATCTGAAAGGTGAGGATCTATTCTCCATCAATCCTAACCGAAATTGTTTAACCTAGCTAGGAACCATCCTACGTTCATTTAAAGGTGATGAGGTGATGACGTAGCAATGAAAGCGAATGGTGATTTTCAAATTCACGGTGGTTTTGCAAGCCCTCAAATAGCCCGAAATGGACATGCTTACTATATTCTGAAATATGGGGGTCTATTCTTGACATCACTCCTAACCGAAATT
>JAHWFP010144704.1:39147-75263 GCA_023313725.1 Lithobius niger
TTGTGTTTCCTCACAAGGACAGTCTTTAATGCAGACTGCTTGCTTCGATTAAGATTTCCATTTTGGGCTATTAGAAAACTCGCAAAAGCACTTTAAAAACGAAAATCACCATATGCTTTCGCCGCTACGCCATTACCACTTCCCCTTTAAATAGGTGTAGAAAGGCCCCATCTTAGCTGAACAATTTCGGTTAGGATTGATATAAAGAATAGATCTCATCCTTTCGGAATAACCTAAGCATTTTCATTTCGGGCTATTAAAAATCTTGCAAGAGCACTTCGAAAACGAAAATCACCACATGTTTTCGTCGCTACGCCATTATTCACCTTGCAATGGGCGTCGAATGGTCCCTATGTAAGCTAAACAATTTTGGTTAGTATTGATGGAAAAAATATGACCCCACCTTTCAGAAAAACCTAACCATGTCCATTTCGGGTTATTATAAAGCTCGCAAGAGTATTCTGAAACGAAAGGTCATTTTAACAACCAACTGAACAATGAAGCACTGGTGCAAGTTATGGGGGGGTAAACTTGAAATACGATTTCGGGGTTCAATGGTTGCTTTTACCTAAAATATGTACATCACCTTTCTTGTCCAGAATTATGTGCTGAACGTATTTGATTCACATTATGCTTTTGGTTTGTTGACGGTTAAGGGCGACCGCACACCAAAGTCGACAAAACAGCGCACAACAGGACATTTTGTCGAAACCTGTCTCAGCATGCTGCAGACATCTCCAAAACCATAGAAATGAGCTGAGCGCCACACACCGGATGCGACGTTGTAGCTCAGCTCAGACGTCTGTAGGCATCTCACGACAACAAAGCAAAGCTCCTTCCAGCTTCGTGTGGTGGGGACTCTCTACCAGATGCGATGTCTCGCGACGTTTCGTCTTGCAACGACGTTTTGTTGACTTTGGTGTGCTGTAAACCCTAAGGAGTTACAGCCAAAAAACAGTTTTTTGGGGGTAAATCGCCCCTTCCCCCGAACTTGCTATCATATATAGCCAGTATAACTTTTTTTTCCAGTTATCCTTCATGTGCATCCATACCAAATTTTATGCTTTTCACAGAAAGTGAACAATTCAACCCTCTAGCCGCCCTACTAAAACAGTTTGGATGCAAGATAAGCTTTCGGGGCAGCTCTCCCTGACTGCGAGTAAGTAGACTGGTCCATTTTGTCCGATATTTGGCCTGATCAACTCTCTTGTGGGGAGGGAGAAATAGTTAGTAGGTTCGTTTCGATTCCCTCGTGTGTGTCGTCCTAACTGTCTTGAGGTTGACTTTTAGAATAGTTCAAATTGAAACAAGGTACTTTGCATTATCTTCAGTTAAATCACTATTTCTTTTCGGTATATTTTAAAAGAAAACTTTCTTATACAACCACTGCCACTCCGCCAAGAGCAAATGATTCAATTCATAACTGTCTCTTTCTGGGGCGCACGATACATTATTGTATTAGTTGGATGTGTAGACTGGCGTAATGATTGCCCTGTGGAGATATGTTGCACTAAGAAAAGACATACACACATGGTGCCTACAGATTTAAAAAAAATATTAGGGTGGATGAAGGTAGCCCAAGTGCGTGCAAGGAGACAAATGTTCCACTGAAGACATTCATAAAGTCAAGTACAACTTTTCCCTCTGCCATTCTTCCCACCGCTAACAACCCCCCTCCCCCCGACATCACAGTCATCTCTTCGCATTTACTCAGCTACCTCTAACACCTCTAATTTTGTACCAGACCTCCTACTATGTCCTACTATTGTAGCACCACTAAAGTCCCGTCAAGAGAAATGTACAAAAGTTAGCAGATGGTTACCTGTGAGTGGGGCCATTCAAAAACCACGAGGCCGTTTTTTAAGCCATTTTTACCCCCCTCCCCCCTGTGAGGTCATCTGTTTGCCAGATCTTGGACCCCCCCCCACAAAAAAAACGGGGGGCGCTAGCCCCCCCCCCCCCCCCCGTACTTAAAAAAATAACATCTTAGGGCGTTTTTGACGAATGTGGTATCAATTCATATAAAATTGGTTATTGTGCCGTACCAAATTTGGTGAATTAATAGTGTTCAATATGATAAACTCAACGATAAATACACCTATATTCCACTTTCGCTTTTAATAAACGCAGCCGTTTGATTCTTTGTGTGAAATATTTTCACCAAAATGTTTGGCGATCTGCAAAGGCCGCTAGACTAAACTTCATCCGAGATTTGTAACTGTGACGGAAAGTAGAAAATTGTAACCAAATACGTTCATTATTACGTAGGTCATCACTTCATTGAATTGTGCCAGACGTCACTCTATTTAAATAAACTTAGTCAAGGAAACGCAGTCTTACATTGTTGAAAGTTTCTACGACAAACCGCGTGCGAGATATGCAGTTCGGTTCACTGGGGCCCACACGTTAAAGGTGGGTTGCCACCAAACGAAACTTTGGAGCATCTAGCACTATCGAGCGCTATCTAGTTCTCTCTAGTGTTTGCGCGCAGCCAGCAAAGGACTAGGCACAACGAAATAACAACAAACAAGCCATGACCGAGGGTACACGGAGGTTTCTTAAGTAGCTTTGTCTTACGTCGCTTTACCTTACGTCGACTTAAACTCGCGTCGCTTTAAGAGAGAGGTGGTTACATGGAGGTTTCTGCTAAATTTATCTAATCCCCCATCAACCAAACCCATCTCTATTCCCATGTCCCCATTCAACTAGCTTGGCTTTCGACTTCGTTTTAAGGAAGTGACAGGTTCTGCCCTAGCTACGTTACGTTTAAGCGCACTCGTTTCAACCAATCAATGGAAAGCAGTCCTTAGAGCGATGCAGAAAATGGGTTTTAGGTGGGTACACGTAGGTTGTTAAAGCGCTTCAACTCCTTACGTCGACATAACGAGGTGGTTTGAGATAAAGCGACTTGAAAGTAGTTTTAGTTGGTTACACGGAGGTTCTTAAAGCGCTCTAAGCACTACATCGACGTAAGCTACGTTGACGTAAGATGAAGCAACTTAAGAAACCTCCGCGTACCCTCGGCCAATGTGCCTTCCGAATTATTGAGTAAAAATTTGGTACGTCCTCGTGCACCCGGAAGCAGGCTGTAAAAATTAACGATATTAATGCCACTAGATGGCGTCACGGTAGAATATGAAGAACGTACCCTGGTGCCATCTAGTGACAGTAATATTGTTAATCTTTACAGCTTGGTCAGGTGTGCAAGAAGACTCCCCAAATTTTTACTCAATAATTAAGGAGTCACGTGGCTTGTTTGTTGTGTTTAAAGGTATTGCTTTGTGCATTCCTTTGCTTGCTGCGAGAGAGAACTCGATAGGGCTAGATGCTGCACATGTTAATTTAGTGGCAACCTGCATTTAAGGTAGATGTCGGAACAATGTAACGCTGAGTGCGATGGGATGCACAGACTCTTGTACAGTAAATGCACCAATCCATTGAAGATGATGGCTTTCTTTCAATGCAGTAGCCACGTGGTTTATTTGGAAACCCCCTTCCCCATTGTGGTTACTTGTGGCCGAAAGCCGCCCCCCCCCTCCCACCCATTGGCCGACCACGTGGTTTTTGAATGTCCCCTGCAGAAAAAAACCTCAGCCAACATGAAATAGGTATTAATAAAAACGCGTTACAAATTGCTTTTGGATTCGTAATATCACCTTGACCATGAGTTTATTCAATATAGATCTAGTTAATGCACGTCTTGATCACAAAAGCAGTAAAAATCTTAATTAAAATCTTCTTTTTAAAAACGAAGACCGCGTTTCACGGTATATTTACAATAAAAAACACATGGTGAACGCACAGAATTTTTGAAGGTACCAACCTCTATCAGTTGGCGTCAAGGGATCATTGATCGGTTGTCATCAAGCCGTTGGCTCTACCCTTCTCAACTGAGTCCAGTTAACAATGGTGCAGAGCCTTTAAAAATTTGCTTGCAATTAAGCAACTGTTGCTGTTGTTTACAGGGTGCTGATGACCTTCACGTTTAGTGGACGAAACGTTCACCATGTGTTTTTTTGTTGTTGTTGGACTACTATGACGTGGTCTTCGTTTAAAAAAAAAGACTAACATGTTTACGTGTTTTATGTTTCAAAGCAAACATTAACTACACCTATATCAACTGACCACCATTTCACAACGTTTTCACACATCTTTTCGAATTAGCACCTTCAAAATATGCTCATTTAAAAAAAAAGAAGAATCCCCGTTTTGATGTTTGAAAGGGCACCAAAATATGAAATAGCATTACAAAATTTTCACGTATTATGTATGAAAACATACTGATGTCACATGGTATAATTCATTTTGGGCTATGGCTTTGGCGAACCAGCATGATTTGATTTCAGACAGTTTAAATTACAAGTGGCAGCTATAGGCCTCGTTTGTTTGGGAGCGGAGGGGGGGGGGGGGGGCACGATTTTAAACTACAATGGAGCATTGTCAGCAATTCAAGCAGCGCGTTCTGATTCAGCAGGGGTTCACAACTGTATTAGAAACAATGCATTCCAAACCATGGCTCTCTGTATTCCTTTCGGCGTCTGCCTTGCAACACCAACATGGCGCCAGCCAGGGACCTTCTACTATCGGGTCGGTTCACTCAATTGTACGTGTCTGAGGTATGGCAGAACTGTAATATAATAATATGCAAGTTCACCACAGAAACTGCGGTACGACAGCAGAAGGCTGTGAACCTCTGACACCAAGCCAAGAAAATATTACCGGTTGTAAAGTGTTTGCTCCCACACAAATCCTCGAAGCTAACAAAAGAGGTTTGTTTCAAGTAGGATTAGTTTTTAACAAAAATAATGAATAATTATGAAATATCTGATCGAACAATCTTTACTCAACGTTAGAATACAAATTATTAAACAAAACAACAAATTTTTATGAGATTATCCGAGAAGCGAGTTAGTGACATCATTTTCAGTCGCATTATCTATTGTATTTAGGTAGCTTAATGCACTTGAAAGCAATTTAAACAATTGGCGAGGCCTGGCTTAGATATGATAAGTATTCGTTCGTTTGTTTTTTTAATTTTGTGATGATTCTTCAGCAAAATCAACAGCCAATGAGATGAAAGAGTCAGTAAAATGGCGCAAAATGGGAGCAGTGACGTCAGACGCGTTTGCGATTTGCCGATGCATCTCGGAAAATCGCGACGGTATCTCACACTGCTGCTTAGTGTATTAAGTGGGCCGACCCTACCAAAGCTAATTATAATGCAAGGTCCGGGCGCCAGCTAACTTCCTGTTCTCGTCTGATGAGATTCGCGAGAGGCCAATCCCACAATCCATTTATTTATTTTATTTGCAAAATTATTGTTAACGCCCTAGTAATAGCAGAATAGCAAGTTCAGGTTAAAATAACAATTTAAAAAACAGAAGAAACATGGCACCACCTAACTTTTTGTGCACCTAAGTCAGCGCTGCAGACTTACAATGGAGGCCAATCCCATAATTCATCACTCCTGTTGTTAGGAAAACCGACTTGGCCGCTACGCAATGAGTGTGTGGATCATTTTAATAAAAGACTGCTGTTAATCGTAAAACGCTTTAAATTTTAAAAGGAACAAAAACACACCTGAACCACCAGGAAAAACACAGTTCACAGTTTTGCTTGAATTTTCGGAGAAAACACCGTTCTCCTTCTTCAGAAAATCACGCACAACACGAAGGAAAAATTAGTTCTCACATGATCATTTGTAAACAAAAATTCGAATTCGAATTTTTGTTTACAAATGATCATGTGAGAACTAATTTTTCCTTCGTGTTGTGCGTGATTTTCTGAAGAAGGAGAACGGTGTTTTCTCCGAAAATTCAAGCAAAACTGTGAACTGTGTTTTTCCTGGTGGTTCAGGTGTGTTTTTGTTCCTTTTAAAATGTCTCTGCAAAACCACTGTTATCGCCGTTTACCGGTTTTCGTTAAATTACGCTTTAAATCTTAAAAGCGATGCAGACATTAATTTCTACAAGTAAATAGCTATTGGAATATTTGTTCAAAAGTTTGCATCTAATGGGAACTATTTACGAAACAGTTTTACAGTTTAATTGAAGCCGTGCAAATGTTACCCTAGCTACAGAGTATAGGCTATATACTGTACATAATGAAAGGGGCGAAACCCGCCGGAAGTTGTATCGTAGAACAATCCGTACCTGTATTGAGCGTTATTAAATTTTACACTCACGCGCTAATATAAATCACTGGAACTCACGCTGACCGTCTTTATTGATAACTTATCTCACGTTTGAAGTCATTGTTTGTACCACTAAAAGCCCCGAGGTAAAAGCCCCGCCCATTACTGGAAGTTAAACTGGGATAGCAAAAACTAAAAATCTTCTCAGAAGGCCCTGGGCAACATATGGTACAAACAATGACTTCGAACGTGAGACAAGTTAACAATAAAGACGTTCAGCGTGAGTTCCAGTGATTATAATAGTGATTACAAAAAAAAAAAAAAAACGGATTGTTATATGATATGACGTCTGGCTGGTTTTGGCCCTTTCATTATGTATATGGTATATACACTGTATCCATCCCCTCCACATACCTCCCTTTGTATTGCCTCTGATGGGCAATTTTGGAAATGTGAAAATGGCAGACTTACAGAATAACAAATCGTAGTCATCAGTATCGCTCTGAATCGACCTCCCATCCATGGAATAGTCTAAATGTCTCAGAGTTTCGTGACCCTAGGAAACAAAAAAAAGCACAACGTTAGCAGTAATTTTAGCAGTCATTTAAAAGGACATTCCTCCCAGCGCCATTTTTCTCGATCCTTCACATCAAGTACAGCCCTAAAGTTTTATTTACTTACCGTTAGTCAATCCGTAGCTAAACATTCGTTTTAAAATGTGGAGTGTACGAGGTTTTCTGTTGAACATTGGTCATTTTATTTACTGCGGGACACACGTATATGATCCTTTACGCGCTTATAATAACCATGACGTTCCATTGTTTCCTGTTGTGATGACACAGTTTTTGTGTCAATGCTGTCACGTGACCCGCAATTCGTCTCTAGGCCAGACGTCGTTTCGCGTCGTTCACGTGATCACGAATAAACGAGGGCGGGAATGACGTTGTTGTATTACTACACCGAATCTCGCGACGGTAGCGTGCGGACACATGACTGCGCGTGGCTGTTATAATGCCGGCCAGGTGTTGCTTTAACAGTATTTTTCGTAATAATAATAATTCTGATAATAATAATAATAATTTTATTGTAGAATATAGTTTATTATAAAAAATTTCAGATTTAGATTTGTCTTTCTTTTTTTTACTATTCTCCTATAAACATAGTTACTTAATAAGTGTGCATTATTGGTCAAACTGTTGTACGTTTATCGATCAATCGTTGTAACACCCGATTCGAGATTTATTGTAACAACAATTGTATGAAGTATTACATGATCTCTGTGCGATAATACTATCTTCTAGTGTAATATAAAAGGTAACTGTAATTTATCTATATTGTAATTACCTTTATTGTAACCTCTTCTATAAGTAAAATTGTATATCCAATGCTGTTTTATTCCTCACCATCTCCATCTACACTTGCAGGATAACAGTATTTTTAGCTTATGTATAGTTTGCTGAATCCGAGTTTATACCTTATACTGTATGTGCTAATGTGGTCAACATAGTATTGCATTCGAGGTTGTAACTTTTCACCATGAGTACAGTTTGAATCATTCGTTTTAAACGTTTCAAACCTAATTCGTTTATCTACAATAGCTAAAAATTAAGAGACTCGGACATAGTGCTACACACATGTTTATTACACTGACCGCAACAATGTGTAATGGTTATTTTATGCTTTTGACGCTCTACCGTTGCTCCTACAAACCAATTGATGGCAAATTTTTTGTCGAGAATGACATTCTGAATATTTTTGTAATACATCTTCTTAACAAAATATTTATATTTTGGTCATTACAGGCATTATCGGGAATTTTCGAGCATTTTTCGGGCAATTTTGGGTTATTTTCTGCTTTTGACGCTCTACCGTTGCTTCTACAAACCAATTGATGGGTAATGTTTTGTCGAGAATGACATTCTGAACATTTTTGTAATACATCTTCTTAACAAAATATTTATACTTTGGTCATTACAGGCGTTTTCGGGCATTTTCGAGCACTTTTCAGGCATTTTGGGGTTATTTTCTGCTTTTGAGGCTCTACCGTTGCTTCTACAAACCAATTGATGGGAAATGTTTTGTGGAGAATGACATTCTGAATATTTTTGTAATACATCTTCTTAACAAAATATTTATATTTTGGTCATTACAGGCATTTTCGGGCATTTTCGAGTATTTTTCAGGCATTTTGGGGTTATTTTATGCTTTTGACGCTCTACCGTTGCTTCTACAAACCAATTGATGGGAACTTTTTTGTGGAGAATGACATTCTGAATATTTTTGTAATACATCTTCTTAACAATATATTTATTCTTTGGTCATTACAGGCATTTTCGGGAATTTTCGGGCATTTTTCGGGTATTTTTCGGCATTTTCGGCTAGTTATTGATAAAATATCTTTTGGAGACAGGCAAATTCGGATTCACCACACCCTAAACGGTTAAAAATACTTGTTCCCAGCTTTTACCCCAAAATGCCTTATGATCGTAAAACTAAGCACTTTTTCAAAAATCTCCACCAGCCTAAGAGATTTAAAACGTCAATCGGCCAGATAAAGATTGTTTAAGTGAAATTGTAAATTGTCATACTCATCAACAGTTTAGATGGAGTGAAATTGATATTATATCATCTGCATACAAGGTTAAATTGTGTTCCACTGACGTTACCAATATCCACCCAAAACCAAAACTGGTGTAAAAAGCCGCCAGGTTTCCAAAAAGGATCGGCCTTTGAAGGTAGTGGTATCATTCAACCAGGGAAAGGCCGCCAAGGTTAATCCTATTAGCCAAGTTATTTGCACCGACTAATAGTTCGAAAGTTAAATGAAAATAGAAGATTGCTATTCGCTGTAGCAATCTTCAAGTTTTCATTTAACGTCCAACATATTATTCGGTGCGATCAACTTGGGTAATAGGATTAACCTTGGCGGCCTTTCCCTGGTTGAATGATATCACTCAAAGACCGATCCTTTTTGGAAACTTGGCGGCTTTTTACACCCGTTTTGGTTTTGGGTGGATATCACAACTTTCATAGGACTGTGAACGTACAAAAGGTTACACCGGCTTATCTTCATCTGTACCTTTTTTTATGGCGGAATTTTATATCTATAAATTTTCACATTGATAATTTTCAAATTTACCGTTATATTAGCCAAATTGACATGGTTTAGTTTATTGTACGACCATTCTTTAAATTCTTCATGCCATGTTTGCAGACACTGGCTAACAATCGCTGATTTCGTTCGCTTTGCTCACTCAATCAGCGTATGCCCTGTAGTTGTTTTGTTTATCCCTGCACCTTTCCCTTACTTTTTCAAGATTTCGGCTGCATTAGGATTTATTCTCGACATGATAAGCTATGCTTTTAGTTGCTTGTGGTTGATAGACACATGTACCTTAGGACTGAACACATCGTCTTATATTCCGCTCTACCTTTTTCTGAGGAATTTTATGTCCATAAATAATTAGCCATTACATCAGCAAATTTGATAATTCTTTTCGTTTGCTTTCTTCGTTCACATTTAGTCATGCAGAAACCCCCGAAGATCACTGTACTAAAACAGCAGAACGCGAAACATTTTATTTTTGGGTTATTAACAAAAACTCCGTTTGCTCATGGATGCTCGTATTGTTGCGTAACCATCATCCTTTTATTCTTACGCAATCCATGGCAACGTTAATGTTTCTTTATTTTGTCCTTCGTTACAGTTCAGTTTTTAGTTCGTCCAGGCTTTTACAATAAATCTAAAGACCAGTCTTGATTGTTCAAGCCATTGTTGCTTGAAATCTTTGGTTTTTTCGTGACATTGGTATTGCGGTTTAATTCGGCTCCCCCCCCCCCCACGGTCCCTTTCTGTTTCCTCATTATGGTGGACTGATCTGCTAGAGTCTCTCAGTGGTGCTCTATGGTGCTGAGTTGTGGAGTGTGGCCTAATGAGGATGATGTTGGCTACAAGGTAACTATGCTATAAGGCTGCTGAGTGTGATCTTGAGGGCTTGAGGAGTTTGGTTGTTTTACACTGAGTAGTTGTCATTTTAGTGGTAGTTGTGGTTGTGGTTGTAGTTGCTGTTGGAGTTGTTGTTATGAGTGTGGTTTTGGAGGTGGTTGTATTCTTAGTGGATTTGGGGCGCATGGCATTTGGCTACGGCCTCAATAAAGCAAATTGGAAACTGGAACTGGTTGTAACGTGGAAAAGAAACGGAATTTAAATTTCCTGGTGGTGATTTTCAAACCCTCCCACGCATTTGTCCTGACCCCTACAACCCCCAAACCAACAAAAGGACAATGTTCAGATCACCATGCATCCGTGTTCAGCTGTGTAGGCCTTCTCAATTTTGCGTTAGCCATGAGCAATGAGTCTATGGGATTTAACATGGGGCCAGCGTTTCTACAGGCTATAGTCACTAGCCAGCTAGTCAGTAACATAAAAAAAACGCTATTGACGCATGTTTCTCTCTATGAATGGTGGACCCTCATCCATTAACTTTTATTTTTTCTTTATCCCTGCACATTCCCCTTACATTTACCACAATTTGAAAGATTTCTGTCGTATTGGGATTTACCCTCAACATGCCAAAATATGCTTTTAGTTGCTTACAGTAAACAGACATATGTCTTCTAGTGAGGCCGCCTTTTTATCATTAACAATCAATTTTTTAACAAACGGATGTCTACAATGGGATGATCCACTTTTACTTGGCGGCGACACACTAGCGTGTGTCTAGATCTTACATTATAAACGAAAGTCTCATAGCAGAAATGAAGACAATCCTCGGAAGGAGAACCCCTACAATGAAAACGGGCGAGTATGTCAATTCTTTGGCTAGAAGTTGAAACTGAAACGTTGTTGCCTTGAAAAAGAAGTTGAAATTGGCACATTGTTGCCTCGACTAACAATTTGCTCTGCGCGGTCATCTCATCGGCAAGTCTTAAATGACGTCATGCTCGAAGGACAGTTATTTTTCACACGGTACGGATCGGACACGCCAAACCGAACAAACAGGGAGGGGTGGGGGGGGGGGGAAGGGATCTAAACGGGGAATTCCCGTGTGTGGCCAGTACGTCTGTTAGCCCTGCTCTTTAGAAAATAAAAAGATTGGGAGGGTTGGGGGATGCGTCTGTTACCATAAAGCATATGATTAGGCATTAACTGAACTGACAGAAAAGAAGTGACGGGACACGGGAGGTAGAGGATGGGATGAAAAGGGGAGAATTCCAGGAACAAAAATGGCCTGTTAGCTACGTGTGGCAAGTGATGGGGAAGAAGAGAAGGAGAGGGCCGGCCAAGAGGACAGGAAGGGAGGAAAGGGTAGAAAGAAGATGGGAGGAAAAGGGAAACTTGTAGGAAGAAAAATTGCCTGTCGCTGTCAATGTTCAGGCAACACCGCGGCCTCGACATTGTTAATCTCAGTACTCGGGAAACGGGTAATAACCTATACAACTGGGTGATAATCCTTTGTATTGTTTGGGCACCACCACTGTTACAATAGAGAAGCTCCCTCTCTCGATTTTCTCTGGAACTCTTTTTAACTGATTAACTTTTTTTTGGTTTGAAAGAAGCCAGCAGGACGGCAGCATTTTCTTGTAGCTCCCACAAAATGTCTACCCAGCCGCCATTTTGATAGGCCTAACTTTCGTCAACCATAAAACGAATTGCCTTCCGTTCGTTTTCAATGCATGAACTCGTACTCAGTGCTGTCTGGATTCTCCTTAAGACATGAGTTCGTAATTAGCAGAATGTTGTACAAATAAGATGCCCCAAGTTAAAGCGACATTCCCTCTTTGGGGCACTGAACCCAAGATTGTAGTGAAGACCGGGAGAGACAGCTTGATGACCATTGCCAAGAATAAAGCCAGTAAAGTACATAAAGTAAAGTAAAGATATTTATTTCCATAAAGAGGAAAATGGAAACAGGAAGGGACTGTTAGGATCCGCTAACACCCTGTCCAGCATTAAAAGGATAATACTCATACATTAGATAAAAGAGAAATAAGATACATACAACCAATTATAAGACTAAAATAGGAGCAATTGTAATCTACATAAAAACATTAAAAAAATATTAAAAACAAAAACAGAGTAAAAACAAGAACATATTAAAAACATTTTAAAAATCCTGCAAGATCGGTCCTTCTAAGACGTTGTCTGAAAACACGTAAGTTCGCAGAATTCACCACCTCCGATGATAAGCTGTTCCAGGGGTGCACCACACTATTTGAGAAGAAATATTTTCTACAGTCTCTTTTTATTGGCGCAACCAGCAGTTTAAGTACGTGTCCCCTAGTATAGCCATTGCCACGAACCACAAAGAAAAGCTTTGGGTCAAAATCAACAAATCCCCGAAGGATGGAGAACGTTAAGCACAAATCTGCGTGCAATCGCCACAGCTCAAGAGACTCGAGACCCAGCTTACTAAGACGCATTGCGTAAGGCAAATTGTAGTATCCCGGAAGTTATTTCGTGAACGAACGCTGCACAGATTCAATATGTTTGATGTCTTTAAGATGATATGGAGACCAGACTGGGCTGGCATATTCGAGAATAGGCCGCACATAGGTTTTAAAGGCTTTAATTAGAGTAGGCACGTCACGAGAGATAAAGTATCTTCTCACCACATAACTAATCCCTTTTGCTCTGCTAACTAGCTGATTACACTGGTTTGAGAAACTAAGGTTTGATGAGAAGTAGACACCAAGATCGTTAATACTTTTCTCGGCCTTTAAGGCATGATTCTTATGTAAGTATGCATGATTTTTATTATTATTACCAAGATGGAAAGCAAGACATTTGCTATCATTAATAGGGAGCTGCCACTTAGCTGACCATTCGAAAATGGATTCCAGTGATGCCTGAAGTAGTGCATGGTCATTAGAATCAGTAATGAGTCGATACATCATGATATCATCTGCGAATTTCGGCAATTTTACATTTATTGAGTTAGACGACAGGTCAGATATGTAAGTAATAAACAGCAATGGGCCACTCCTTAGATCAGACAAAAATCCGACTTTCTTTTTTCTTCCCTCATGCCTACACCCATCCTTCATCATATTTCTTTTAATGGGTTGAACAGCTCAATATACGCTGTGAAGTTTAGATATCGTTGTAATAATTAATATCAAGAGCTTAAGGAAGCATCCATGTTGTAACTTTCGCCTTGTATTTCCACCTCTTGTCACAAGGTCGTCTGGGAGAGAAGTTGCAGGTTGAGCTTTCTGGCTTCAGCCAGCTGATTTAACATCGCCAAAATCTTATGTATCAAAGCAACAGCAATGTTAACAGGCATCAACTTCCTGGCATGCGCAAGACCAGGGGTGTCGGTGGGAGGCAAATTACGCAATTTCTCTGTTAGTTGGCATTGGCTTGAAAAAGAATACGTGTTCCTCGTGTTAAAACAATTTATACGCTACTGCTTGGGGATCTGATACATGTTTGGATTATTCCCAGCGCAAGGGATATTTTTCACGTATATGTATGCTAAGTAAATATGCACGGCGTAATTCTTATCGTTGGTTTTCCACAAAAGTAAAAACGAAGACTAGTTCAACAAACAGCCGCATGAGGCCAGGACTCTGTACGAACGGTGGAATTTGTGGTGGAATTGTGTGGGAGACTCCTTCTTCATGCGCTCCTGTTAAGATCCATGGACGGCCTCGACTGGGAAGCGGAAATAGCCCGATTGTGAAGATGAGGACAAGCATGGGAAGAGGTCCAAGGGATCAAGTAACTAACGCTCTGCTCACGGATAATATTCTGCAACAACTTGGTTTCCTACTCCACCGGCATATGTTATTTCGAACTCAACTAATTTGCCTTTAGATTTCACTAATTGTTCCATGAAAGTAAAATGCCATCTTTAGACATTTTTAACAACAATATTACTTAAGATACTATGAATTTCGTATACTTTTGATTCCGTAATGCGCTTGGTTTTACTAAAGCTGTTGGTACTTGTCGTTTTTTTTAAACTTGAAGTTTGAAACTTGAAATTTGAAACAACGTGTCAAATTTTTATACAGCTGTTTAATATTTGGTGGTTATCATTTAATGATAGTAATAAGTGCAAGTAATAAATATTGCTTAAAACAATTTATATTTTTCAACTACAGTTGACATACCCTCATAATGCATTTCTTTTTGTAAGAAAAGCCACTGTTTGCGACTGTGTACAGGTGAACGTTTCCCTCTTTGCTAGACACAGCGAACTGAGTGCCATCTGAAAAGAGAAAAGTGTCAATTTTAATTCATTTTTATTGTGCAAGTCAGTGCAAACATTTACAGAAAGAATAGCCTTTACTTGAATGAAAGTTTATGTTACAAAGTATTCACGAACACAATGGAATAATAACCATAATAAAAATATTAACAGCCAGACAGTAGAATAGGGAAGCTAGTGACAACACATTCACTTAAACTGAGTCAAAGTTAAGAAGGGTGAGAAGCTCATATCAACGACATGCAAGAATGAGGTAAATATCATTTAGTAAACAAGTCAATTCTACCCTACTCAGACTTCTTTTAAAAATTGACACGGAAGTCGAGGTGACCTCCTCTGAGGGCAGGGAATTCCAAGCAGGGCCAACACGATTTGGACAAAAAAAATTCTATACTGCTGTTTGTGGCAAGTGCAGAATTTATGTGGATGCCCTTGCTTGTGAGTATTACGACTTAATGTAAAAAAAAAATTGCCAGCATCAAATCAACACGACTGTGTACCAAGGAATAAGTATATGAGATAATTCTTAAGACGTCGCATTTTCAGAAACTCTAACTTTAGTTATTTAAAAAGATCAACATAAGATAGGCTTGAGCAACCCGGCATTAATTTAGTAAAAGTACTTTGTACAAATTCAATAATTCAGTACCCTTAATCAGGCGGGGTGACCAGGCTGGGCTTGCATGCTGTAGGAAAGGTCGAACAAATACTTTAAAGGCCCATAAGAGAATTGCTGGATTTTTTTGAGACACAACTTCGCCAAATAATACGTGCCCCTTTTTTGCGTTTGAAATAACATACAGTGAGTTGCAATCTTGAACATGACTAAGTGAGCTAAATACCACGGTTTTTGAAGAGCTCAGCACTTTTTTACACAACATTATCTGAGATATACTGACACACGTAGATTGTTTCTACTGAGATGAAATGACCAACATTTGTTACTATTTATTGGAATAGTTGCCAAATTTTTGACCAATAATTTATAAGACCCAATACTATTTGAAAAATTTGATGGTCAGTTTTGTTAGTAACCGGGGTCGGACTGGGAGGGGTCAGGCCTCTCTAACATTGTATGTTCCGGTCATGGTAACGTGACGTAGCAGGAATAGAAAATTTAGAAGAGCAAAAAAATCGTGATCCCCTTGGCAAGGGCGCCTCGGGGAGAGCCCGGGGAGGGCCTGCGCAAAAGCCAGCGTATTTTTAATAAATCGGCGTGAATTTGAAACATTCAACTTATGCGAAAGTTTCATATGAAATTTTTTTTTTAATAAGGGCCTCCTGTAATAATTGTAACCAGTACCAATGAAATCACATGGATCCTAAGGCTCCTAGGGGTCCAATTCGACACTGTCAGCGACACAGTTACAAAGCTTAACGACCTCAGCGTATTTAGGCATTTTACTGGACGAATAAGTAGTTTTTAGGTCAGCAATATACAGAAGAAAAAGAATAGTGCCAAGGGCAGACAGATCCCTGTGGGACCCCAGATAGTCATGCCTATTCTTACTACCTGACCTTTTTCAGTGAGGGAGTCAGCATACCATCCCAAAATGCAACCATGAATACATAGATTGTATAGCTTGAAATATAATTTACTATGCATGCCTTTGCAAAATCAGTTAAAATCAGATCGATTCCTTGTTCAAATGCCGAATTCCAAACTTCCAAAACAGTATAACGGTTGTGGTACAGTCATATGCAAGCACTGGACTATTACAGATATGAGCCCAGCACATCAAGGGACAGCATTGCAGCACGTTTACTTTATAAGTAATAATTTTGGTCATTATTGCAACCTTCTCCGTACACACTAGGGTAAATAGGAATAAAAAACAACAAATCTACATGTAATTTAACCTGTACCAATGAAATCACATTCAGTAAAACAATAACATTCATCCCACCAACTCAAACATCCTGCATTAGTCGTCGGCCATTTTGTAACCATTCATTGATGTAAGGCTTGAATTGTCTAAATTTTAAACAATTTTTCAAGCTAAGGTTAAAAGGAAAGTTGTTTATTGTCTTATTTTCATTAAGGGATAAAACTGCACATTCTAATTTCTTTTTAGCACAAGTAAATTTTTTTTCACGAAAACAATGTTAGCTCCCATATTCCGTACCACGATTTTTCATAACTAAATCAAGATTTGCCTTATGCCTACCTAAAAGCCTAAATGTTTCTAAAAAATGGGGCAGTGGTTCCCCCCCCCCCTTCCTCCCCACTGCCTATGAAATACATTAAAACGTGACCATATCATCTTTATTAATAAAATTGAGTTGTCGCGTAGGATGGACGGCAACGAGACGGCCACAAGACGGCCGCAAGTAATTGATAGAGCACATATTCGTTTTCATTGTCGGTCGCTCGCCCTTTTTCTTTGCTACCGTGGGAAGAATAAGCCCGCTCGCCCTCTTACTGATTGTTGAAGCTTCGTTTGTTCATCGAGTTGTCGCGTAGGATGGACGGCAACGAGACGGCCACAAGACGGCCGCAAGTAGTTGATAGAGCACATATCCGTTTTCATTGTCGGTCGCTCGCCCTTTTTCTTTGCTACCGTGGCAAGAATGAGCCCGCTCGCCCTCTTGCTGATTGTTGAAGCTTCGTTTGTTTAATCCTCCCTTACAATGTCTCCAATGCCTATTTATTTATTTCAGGTATACAAAGGCCTATTCATTTATTTCACATGTACAAACGCGTATTCCAACCAATTTTGCAGGAAAGAATCATTTGTAATGTAAGTGTATGGTCTCCGGAACAAGGGATATGCTGAATGAGGGAGTGAAGCAAACGAAAAACACCCTTTCCTAGACAGGGTACGCAAAAACACATAGACGGGATACACGCATTCCGTAAAACACATGAGGAATGAAATCGTTCCAGTGTTTTTAACGGTGCATCAAACACCACCCGTGCGTAGCACGGGCTTCCGCTAGTCTATTGTAACATTAAGCCCGATATGGCCTCGGATCCATTCACCCAAATGTTGAGTAAGATCCACATGTTGATAAACACTAATGTTTCAAGTTAGTATGAACCCTGGCGATAGTCTTAGTGTTTTCCTTAGCCATTAACCTCTTGATTTTGTCAGCCAAGCAAGGCAAGCCGCAGTTTTTCAACATATTCTTGCCATTAGTGGATTTGTGGTAGGATCTGGTTTCCATTTATTACTAAAAAGTATTTTTTTTTAATTAGGCTTTCAGGATACCCTTTTTGACAAAATGTGTCAATTGTTCTTCTGGCTTAAATTTTTTTGTCTTTTTCACGAAAAACAATGTTCAAATACTTGTCTATCTATTCAATAAACCAAGACGGGTGGCGGAGGGGGAAGGTGCTGGATGGATCAAAGGCAAAGATTCGGGAAGTTCGGAGGTTGAGGCGAATATCTTTCTTCCAGATCCTAACATGAAAAGTTGGATAAAGTTTTTCATTCTAAATAAAAAAAAATTCCTTCCTTACCTGAATGTGCGATGACAAAATGGCCGACGACTAATGCAGGTCGTCCGAGTTAATGAGTGAATCCCACAGTTTTATTGAACGTGATTTGATTAGAGCAGTTTGAAATAACATGTTGTTGGTTTGTTACTTTGTATTCCTTTTCTGTGTATACTGAGGAAGTTCGTCATAATGACCGAACAGTTTACTCATTAAAACAAATGTGATGAATTGATTTCACTTAATGTGTTGGGAAGAACTAACGTAACTAACTAACGTAAGAACTAATGCATCTTAGTGCTATTTGCGCTGTTCAGCTGCTTGGCTGGAAGACCATCTACTTTTCAGCCTGTAAGATGTCTTGATTTCTCGACATTAGCGATAGACTCTCAGGGCGCGTTTAAGCAACGACTCGCCTTTGCATTCTCGCAGCTAGAATTTAATCGTGATGGCAAAGGTGGCATTGCCACCACTACATTGATTAGCCGAATTGTGGTCATCGTGGCTGAGTTGTGAGAGAGCTCAGCCTGGTTGCTGGAGGTTTGCAGATCTGGTCGAACCCCTGGAAAGGGGACCTTGGCAAAGTCCCCGCCAGGACTGCCGGCCAGGGTAGCGTGAGAGGCTACCATGCTCCTTCAGCGGCTATGGGAATTATTCTGGCCAATTCTGGACATTCTTTCGGCCCCTACGATGATCGGAGGTTTCCCGGATCGAATCCCTGGGTTGGCACCTCCCTTTACCAGATATTTCTTCTTCTCTAAAAAAGTCTGGTAATGTTCAAAATTGAGCCGGTTCAGCCATACAAGCATTCAGTTGCTTCGGCTGACTTAAGGCTCAAAGAAATTTACTTTAAAAAAAAAAAAAAAAAAAAAAAAATTCGACATCGTTTGAGTAAAAACTTCCGTTCTTATAATTCGTGACAGTAAGATAAAGAATTCCTCCTGATGAAACAATTTTCTCAGTCGCTTCTGAATTCACATTAAGGTTTAACTGATCTGAAGTCAAAAATAGCAAAGCAACACAAATAAACTTTCCTGTAATGTTTCAGATACTGCAGTCTTGCTGAACTGTTTAGTCCACGTGAAACATTACTGCTGTATTCAAATATTTTTGCCATTTGTACTTTTGCATGCGATAGATCAGCTAATGATTGGTGCATTCTACTTGGCTAAACGACATCGTTGGAAAATGTTTAAGAACTAATTAGTGTGCTTAGCACAGCTCTACAGGTAATTCAGGGTTCGTACGAGTCCTTGAACACCTGGATATGCCCTGGAAAGTAATAATGAGATTCCATGCCTGGAAAAGTGCTTGAAAATTTTGAAAAATGATACATGTATCATCAGTAGGGTGATGAAGAGAATGAAGAATACTGAAAAAATTTAGCCAAGAAAGTAGTCGAGTGTGTAGCCTTATATTATTCTTGGTTTGGTTGGGCATGAAAAGTTTGAAAATTGGGCTCCGGCTTTAATTGTATTTATGCATATAATGGTTGGATACAGCAGTAAGGCTTCACGGGGACTAAACAGTACAGCAACACTGCAGTATCTGAAACCTTACAAGAAAGTTTATTTTTGTTCCTATGCGGTTTTGATTTCGGATCACTTAAACCTTACCTTAAGTATGAAACGAGTTCGTTTTTGTTTTCTAATGCGTGCTACTTTGGCATACCATGCAGTTTAGATTAGCTTGTTTTAATGTTTTGTACCTTTATCAATTACGGTTGCACAAATCAATACCGAAACAAACCCTTTAATGTTCAGTCTAAGTCTTGCTGCTGGCGTTTGCCGATTGACATTGTTGCATAATAACAATGTTTAAAACAATGTAAAACAATCAATCTGGTCGTTTAGAGCTCCCAAACCTCTGAACCACTTGACCAATTAGGAAAGGCCGTGTGGAAAGGGCACATCTACAGAGCAATACCTGTGAAATGAGTTATAAACCAGCTTTATAGGACAAATAGTTTGATATGTAGAGAGCTTAGTAGAAACGTGTCATGCCAACAAGAAGCACAAGAAGCCAAAAATGAAAATCACGATTCCAGCTCAAGTCCAGATCTCCGATGTCACAAATCGGAAGTTAGTAAAAGTTGGTACACATGTTCACCAAAGCTTGTAAACTAAATTTGAGTGTAAAATATAGAAAGCCAGTAGAGAAATTAAGCAACAAAATTTCGGTATTTAACCTGGGAGGTTGAGGTCAAACCTTACAGTAAAGGCTACTTACTGCCTTTACTTTAGCTGGCTTTGCTAGAGCATTTGATCGTGTGTCCTATCCTCATTTGGTATTATGCCTGCAAAGTTTGGGTGTTTGGGGGAAGGTTTACGCGAGGATTTCTGCCTTCTTTAGTAATCAAACACAGATGGTCTGAATCGCTGGCATCTTTTCTGATCCTATTCATGTTGTAAGTGGTTTATCACAAGGTAGTGAGTCAGGTACATTAGTTTTTATAATTTATATTGATGCATTCTCGCATGACATCTCGGAAAGTTTTCTACACCTGTTTGCAGATGACTAAATTGTGACTGAGGGTTGTCAGCAGGACGAATTAAGTACACTTCATATCAGTGGTCCCTTGAATGGCAACTGCCTCTTGCACCAGACAAGTGTGAAGTTATGTCATTTGGGGAGCACTGGATAATGTTTACTATCTGGATGGAACCACATTAGATATTGTTTCACACCACTGCAACCTTGGCATTCTTATCAGGGATGACCAAGCTTTTCGGTTCATTGTTCACTAGTCGCAGCCAAGGGACATCAAAGAGCTTGATACGGAAGTGCTTTCGGCATAGCTGCGCAGAAACACTTGTGCAAGTTTTCAAAAATTTATATCCATTATCCATCCAGTCCTTGAAGACAACTTAGTCATTTATTTGGTCATTCTACTTGTTAAATTATTAGAAAATTTGAGAATGTACAACGGTTTACAAGATACTTGCCAGGAATGGGGGATCTATCGCATGTTAAATGTATGGCTGACTTATCACTGGAGAGTCTATTTGTTAGACGTCATCATATCGTCCTGCACACTTGTTATACACTGATGCAAGGTAATTCATACCATGTGATATGGGTTGCCAATAATTACCTGCTAAGCAGACTCACATACTCGTGGTCACAGGTGGTGCTTCGACTGGCGCAATTTACATTAAATTGTTGACACAATTTTTTCCTTCTGTGTGCAGGATGACTTTGGAACTCTCTTTCATCTGAGGTAGTTGAGGCTAATAACTAAATCCAGACTTTTAAAACCAGACTTTTAGCTCGTAGTGTTGATGAAGTGTATAATTACTATTAATTTTCTTATTGGACAATACTTTTATTCAACTAGATATTTGGATTGTATACGAGATACAAGTGGCAATTCAGTTTGTCCTGACATTTGCCTTCTGTCAATGGATAAATTTTATTATTATTATTAAATGTGTATTATCATGGTAGGGTAATAAGTATAGGGACAAGTCTAGAAGTATCCCTCCTCGCCTTTCAGGTTTTAAACAAAATCAATACGAACTTCAAATTGCCATTTTGGGATTCGTTATTGGACCCAAACTGAAGATTGTGTGGGCACCAAAAATATGTTCAGAGTTAAAAGCATGAGACAAGTCCAGACAGCAGCTAAAAAAGAATGAATCAACCCCAGCCTGTTGCAACATTATTGACATTCAGAGGATGGGGCACTTTACAAATCGTAGAAAACATTTGTAAGAATTCTGTTAATTATCTGATCATGACATGCTTAATGTGTATATTACCAATAAAAAACATTTGTTCAGAAGCAACAAAAAGGAACAATGGAATGAAGCATGAAAAAAAAATTGAGTACACTTTAAAGAGAAACGTACACAACGATGCATATTACATCGAGGCTTTCGTAAAGAATATTATTTGTGGAACATTGGAAAAATATACAAATTTATTACAGTAATTTTACCTTTGTTGAACACCATGCAACTAACAGGTGATTTGCTAACAGTGACTGTTGCAATGTGCATTCCACTGTCAGCGTTGAGTGCCAAGAAGTGTCCGTCACGGGTTCCAACAACTACAACTAAGTCTGATGGATGGAAGGCTAAGGAAGTACATTCGCTCTGAAAATAAAACGGTTTCAAATTTCAGTATGTTTACGCACAAATGATGCAGTGGCACACATACGAATTGAATCTGGTGGGTGGTAAAGAGTACAAAAATTGGAAATCAAAACGGGTCGAAGAATTCAACTAAGGGTATGGGGGGGGGGCGGGTAATTTGAGCCCCTAGGAGCCCTAAGGAGCATAAAGCGCAGCAATTTTCAGCAATTTGACTGCCTTTTAGACGTTGAAAAAGCCAATTTTTAGACATTTTTCAGTAGCATTCAAAGCCTTATTTGTCTACTTTTGCCAAATTTTACTCTTCGGATCTTGAGGATCATTTGTGCCTTTTAATCCTGTCTGGGAGCATCACTCAAATCAACCCTTCCATAATGTAGTAAAAGCATTTTGCTAGGGTGTTATCAGTGAGGGCCGATACATTATTCCACTTGAAACATGGTATGGTTAGCATCTATTTTGACTGTGATATAGGAGTGCTCCAGGCAAGCTACGATCGTGGCAAGACAAAAAAATGGTTCAGAATAACCAAGATGACATCTTTTACATTGAATAGCTCACACTACCTTGATAATTAGGTCTAGCAGGATCCCTTTCCAGTTACTGACGAATCTGATTATTTTACTTCAAGCAACTTAGGAAAGGGATATTGGAGAAAATGGAAACGTGACTGCCAACTTTTCTATAAACCTTCCCTCCACGACCTAAGAGAAAATATGACATCTCCCGAACTCAATGATCATAAAAATCTAACTTCCTTACTTACTGTCTCCCTCTAATTGTGGCAAAATAACTGTTCTTATGACTGTTAAAGCTGCCTGTGCAATTTCCAGGGGTGCCAGGTTAACAGTTCCATTGGAAAGAGGAATGCAGGACAGTATTAAGGCTCCGACCCAACAACGGGAAGTAACTCACTTGGCAAGTTTTTGTACTACAAAAAATGCATCCAGCTTATGAAAGATTTTTAAAAGACCTGGTTTTCATGTCACGATAGTTAAGTCTCAAAATCCATTGGTGTATAGATCTAAGTGATCAATGCTAGTTTGCGTCTCAACACTGGTTGAACTTTTGTTTTTAATATACTGGCTCCAATTAAAATAATCACGTAACCCGTCAAATGCCAAATCATACTGAATCAAAGTTGGTTACTTCTCGTTCCTATGTAACTTTATATGCAATCCTGGAGGTACTCAATAAATTGTCTTTCAAGTTTCTATTTTATGGAAAAAATCACCACAAACCACACAGGTTCTTGAAAACAATCAAAACTTAAAACTTCTTTGCATCTTATTTTAGGACAACCTCAAAGGTTGCGTGCACATTCAGCTGGAGAGTTCTAGCAGAAGCCAGGGAGTTTGCAGAATGTGTATGCCCTGGATTAATACCGATTTCACACGTAATAAATAAAGCGTGCAGTGCCACTCCGAACCGTGCATTTTGATTTCACACGTAATAAATAAAGCGAACGTGGCCGAACGTGGCCGTGATTTTGCGCTCCAGCTTGGCCACGTTTCAAAACGTGGCCGGCGCGGTTCGGTACTGGACGGAGCGGAGCGGTTCGCTTTAATTATTACGTCTGAAATCCGATGCGTGCCGTGCCGCGCTGCGTGAAGTGCCGAAACGGCCTGCGACCCCATAATGCAACGCGCTGTTCGCCCCCAAAACAAACTGACGAGCTAATCAAAGCAGACTACGACTAATAAACATAGCTTTAAGTTTGAAGTTTTTGACTAACAAATTAAGAAAGCGTCGACAAACGTTTAGGCCTAAAGTCAGAATTTTTGTAGCGGAAGAATTGGCCACAAAACCAAACGGAGAGGACCTGTAAAAAGTGCTACCTATTTTCACCAAATATGTATTTCTTTAATAGCATCGCGACTACATATAGGAAAACTGATGATTGCGAAAAAAAAGTTAATGAGGTTGCATAACGGTACTTAAAGCTAACACAACCCTTTGAATGCAAACTTGTTTAAACAGAATTATTAACAACTCTCAGGTGGCCTAGTTCTGAGAAAAGTTTTTTTAATCTTTAAAAAAAACAACAAATGGAGAAAAAAAAACCAGCCGATTGAAAAAAAAGGGTTGTGAAAAAAAAAAGATCAAAAGAGAAAAGCGGTAGGCAGGTCGTTCTTTGTTGAATTTTTTTACCAAGGTAACTTGACCTTACCTAACAACAACAGAAGAAAAAAAAAGAAAAAAACGGCAACACAATTTATTTTTTCGTTGGACAGTTTAGCCAGGTTTTTTTTTTCCGCACACGGTTAACTTTACTCGCAGATCACTTGCGTATTTCAGGGTAAATAAAAATCAGATTAGAACAATGAAAATAGGCCTATCCGAAGCGTAATTTAATTATTTTTCATTTGGCAATATACTCTTATCTTTCTACGGGCCTTACTTCTGGAGGAATAGAAAGGCACACAGATAAACAAACCAATAAATAAACCGAACATTTTCCCTCATATTTCTACTTTTTTTTTCCTTCCGACGTACGGTTCTCTATTTTTTTTTACTTGTTGCCTATATTGTAGCCGAAAAACGTTTTCCGCTACAAAAACAATTGTGGTAACTCTTGGTTAAAAATAAGTTTAAACCGTTTTTATGAACTAAAAAGCCAAACTTTGCCTAGAAGTTTTTTGTCAGGCGACTAACCTAACCGATAATCTAACAACAACAGGAAAAACACAACAAAAACTACAGTTATCTTTATATCTTCCCTAAACATTATTTTCAAGTTTTTCTTTTCCCGCACACGGTTGAGGTGGCCAAACGAACAACATTTGCCGAAATTTCCCTTCGGTCTGCTTTAATTTTCGTTTCCGTAGTTGGGTTCCAAGCTTGACCGTCAGAGGGCAGTCGAAAAACGTGGCCGGCCACGTTTCGGTATTTATTACGTGTGAAATCAAGTCGCACTGGGAACGTGGCCGTGGTGCAGAGCGGCTTGGAGCGGCACGGTACGGTACGGCCACAACACGCGACGAATTATTACGTGTGAAATCGGTATAAGACATCAGTTAAGAATCTATTTAGACACGTTAAATGAAACACTTATGCAGTGCAGTGCCGCTCCGAACCGTGCATTTTGATTTCACACGTAATAAATAAAGCGAACGTGGCCGAACGTGGCCGTGATTTTGCGCTCCAGCTTGGCCACGTTTCAAAATGTGGCCGGCGCGGTTCGGTACTGAACGGAGCGGAGCGGTTCGCTTTAATTATTACGTGTGAAATCTGATGCGTGCCGTGCCGTGCTGCGTGGAAGTGACGAACGGCCTGCGACCCCATAATGCAACGCGCTGTTTGCCCCCAAAACAATCTGACGATCTGATTAGAGCAGACTACGATTAATAAACATAGCTTTAAGCTTTAAGTTTTTGACTACAAATTAAGAAACCGTCGACAAACGTTTAGGCCTAAAGTCAGAATTTTTGTGGCGGGAGAATTGGCCACAAAACCAAACGGAGACGACGTTCAAAAAGTGCTATATACCTATTTTCACCGAACACGTATTTCTTAAATAGCATCGCGACTACACATGCGAAAACTGATACTTGCGAAAAAAAAGTTAATGAGGTAACGTAACGGTATCTTGAAGCTGACACAACCCTTTGAATGCAAACTTGTTTCAACAGTTATTATACTTTGTTCCACATTATGTTTTCAGAAAACTGACTGTATGACACCATGTTTTGTTCCACTACGAGTGCAAAACATCCGTAACATCCTATTCGTAAACGCTAACAGTAACTATGTTTAGTCTACAAGTGTGATATCCACGTGTTTTTGCACTCTTAGTGCAAGGAGTCGTCCACGAGTCGTCTTCTAGTCAGTTTTCTGAAAACATAATGTGGAACAAACTATAGTAACGCTCAGGTGGCCTGGTTCTGAGAAAAGATTTTAAAAAAATATTTAAAAAAACAGCAATTGGAAAACAAAAGACAGCCATTGAAAAAAAGGGTTGCGGAAAAAAACAAAGGGAAAAAAAGATCAAAAGACAAAAGCGGTAGGCAGGTCGTTCCCTGATGAAATTTTTAGCCAAGGCTTAATCTGACCTAACCTAACAACAACAGAAATAAAAAAGAAAAAAAACCGACAACACAATATATTTTTTCCTTGGACATTTTAGCCAGGCCTTTTTTTGCCGCACACGGGTAACTTTACTCGCAGTTAGCTTGCGTAGTTAAGGGTAAAAAAAATCAGATTAGAACAATGAAAATAGGCCTATCCAAAGCGTAATTTAATTATCTTTCATTTGGCACTACTCTCATCTTTCTACGCTACGGGCTTTACTTCTGGAGGAATAGAAGGGCAGACAGATAAACAAACCAAACAAAGTTTTAATAGTGTAGATTCCTCATATTTCTACTTATTTTCTTTCTGACGTACGGTTTCTCTATTTTTTTTTTTTTACTTGTTGCCTATATTGTAGCCAAAAACGTTTTCCGCTACAAAAACAATTGAGGTAACTTTTTGGTAAAAAATAAGTTTTAACCCGCATTTTTATGAACTTAAAATGCCAAACTTTGCCGTAAATTTTTTTTACCAGGCAACTAACCTAAACTAACAACAACAAGAAAAACAAAACAAAAACGACAGTTATCTTTATTTCTTCCTTAAACATTTTTTTCCAAGTTTTATTTTTTTTTTCCGCACAGGGGTGAGGTGGCCAAACGAACATGCCCGCTCAACATTTGCCGAAGTTTCACTTCGGTCTGCTTTAATTTTCCGTAGGTAGGTTCCAAGCTTGACCGTTAGAGGGCGGTCGAAAAACGTGGCCGTCCACGTTTCGGTATTTATTAAGTGTGAAATCAAGTCGCGCTCGGAACGTGGCCGTGGTGCAGAGCGGCTTGGTGCGGCACGGTACGGAACGGCCACAACACGCGACGAATTGTTACGTGTTAAATCGGTATTACACAATGGAGAGGGAGGAGGAGATGCATGGTTGTAGACTGATCTTACAAAAGCCAATGGGGTTTTAGAAACTTTGACTCCAAAATGTTTCATCTTTTAGGTTTAGACTCATATTTTACCTCTTATAAACCTATTGACAGACAGTTGGATCCGTATACTTTGTCATCGATTTATTTTTCGTATTCTTCTCTTATCTTGAGAGCACTCTAAAAATTCATGACCTCTTCCCCTAAAGAGGGCTAAAATAAATCAATGACCCACCCCCCTAGGAAACAAACAATTCCCGGTTCTTTACCATTCAGCGGCAAAACCAATAAAAAAGTTTCATTGAAAAAAAATCTTACGGTACGGGAAAAAAATGAAAACCCCGTGTTCACCATTCAAACATTTATTCGACTTAAGGTTGAAGCCTTCTAATTTGTAAACAGGATCTGAACCAAGCAATAAAGAAACTAAAAACAAAAATATGACTAAGCCTACATCATCCTACCTCGATTTGCACTCGCCACTGTAACTTGTGCATGCTCCACTTGCAGATAGAGCGATCTTCACCAGCAGTAACAAAGGAAGCATAATCAGGATCAACAGCCAAAGCAGTCAAATTTTTATAATGACCCTGTAAAATTAAAGTGGAATGCTATTAGTATCTAACTATGTAATAGTCGTTGTGGGCGCACACGCACATTCATTCACGTAGTGATCAAGTTAGGTAAAGTCTTACAAACAACAAGCACGGTTTCAATTTAACTATAAAACAGTTCGTTAAATATTTTCGCGTACAGAAAAAAAGCCGCAGAGCTCATATCCCCATGAAATTTTCATCTCTGAAGGAACACAAATTAAATTAAAAAAAAACAAGACTTCTTACAAAACGAACTATAATTTGAACTCCAATTTCAGGGAACATACAAACCTCCATTGTAAATACACACACACGCACGTAAATAACAGTTTACTTGCAGTTGATGTTACATTAAAATCACCAGGTTGCAGTTTTCTGCCTTAATGTTTCTGGAGCTTCCCACATCTTCCTCGTGAGAATTTTAATAATTCCAGGTCATTGCGTTAGCGATCTCGTCATGCACTTCGTTACTGTAATGTAAACATTGTTTTAAAGCCTGTGGTTTATTTAGGTGCCCTGGTATGAATGTTTTCTCTAGTGTAATAAATCTAGTTTTATTCACCGTAAACTTGTCTGGTGATATTTTAAGGTATGCCTGTTCTATGAAGTCTCTAGGATTGCTATGTTAATTTATAATGTCTGACTCATTTTTAAAGTAAGTCACTTGAAGTGCTGTTTGAAGCTTGTTAAAAATGTCTGGCATTTTACCAGAGGTTTGGGGTTTAAGTACTCCTACAATATTATGTCCAAAAGTGCTCAGAAATGCCAGCTCAACAGAGAACATGATGACATAGTTAGAATTTAAATTGAGTCACACGTTCAAATTTCGAATAATGGTTACGAATATTATTGAGACTGTGACACGTTTGACAATAAACAAAAATGTGCATAAACATTACTCAATGTCTCTACCCAACAAGATAGGCCAAGACGGCAAGTTGACCTATCTTGTAGACGACTCCAACATCCAGTTCACTCAGCGGCGACGTTGCACCATTGCATCCAATGACAAAGGGACTTAAGGCCTCTCCAGACAGAAGACAATTTCGTGCGAAGCGATGCATTACTACGTGTCTACAAGGTCAAAATTGATGCAACCGTACGGTTCATGTTGTGTTTAAGCACTAATACTGAAGTCTTTTTTGCATCATACTGCGACACCGGGCAGCCGCGAGCAGCCAGTCTGGTTAGGTCTTTACACTGCTTTTGTAATTGTGACGAGGTCAAGTAAAGTGACTATCCTAGGGGACCCAGGTGTCAAAAATGTTATAGGTTTGGTCATTTTTCAAGCGTGTGCGGCTATCACCGCTTTATGGCAGAACTAAAAGTGGAATTTGTCACCATGATAACCTTATGGTTTAAGATCACTTGCATGCTAGCCTAGTTGCAATCAACGCTGATTATCCTCTACATAGCCTAAACGTATAAACTACCAACGTCAACTGGACCACAGGAAATCACCCATCCCATACCTCCATCATTTTTAAAAATGTTTAATTGTGAATATGCATGCATCGACAACAAAAGACAAGGGTATTTTGTAACACTGTCTACATGCTAAGGAAACCGCCCACGAATTTTATACCAGCGCACTTGCAAGAGATTTTCAATTGTACGAAAACCCCAAAAGGCACTCCGTAACATCAACAATTTGCAGACTTGATATGCGCTCGGCCCTCGCCCTATCAACAATTGTTGGAGATTTGTTCAAATGGCCGATCAGACTTAGCAGTTCAAAAATCAAGCAGTGCTGCTGATACAAAACTTTCCATCAAGCTGACGAGTGATGGTGCCATGCCTATTTCACTCAACCACAACTGCTCAGCTGAAAATTATTGCGATGAAGCACTCAAGACGCCACGACATGTAAATACAAACTCTAGTAAAAGAAATGATGATGTTTTTTCTCATTCAGACTTTAGTTAATCCGTTAGTCCCGTTATTCATTACAACGAATGGGGCTTTCTGGTTTAAAATTAACAACAGAATTTGTACCCTGGTCAGTTAATATTGAAAATGCCGTTGCACTCGATAGTGTGATAGGGATTAGCTTAGGGACCCAAACTCTATTAACTTAAAAACAGTTAGCAAGGATTTGTAAGGGTACTTTAATATGTCTTATCACGTGTTCACCTATCTCGCCCTCACAACCTGAAATGGTAGTTTACTATCCGTAAGTGAACTAGCACCTAATGGTTTTCATTTAAATAATACCTTACTAGTAACCCGGATTTTGAAGGAAGACGTGGCAACTAATTTATGGCTTAAACCTTCATGACGTAAATACATACGGCTAAAATTAAATGCACAACGCAAATACCGGTTGTGGCCAGCCGAATATTCCGTACAAAAATTTGAAACCTCACGGTTCAGAATGCCATACTCCAAAGTCCAATAAAACCCGAAATTCCAACATCTAAGTTTGGGAGGAGGGGGAGAGGGTGAAACTGCAGTGCAGAAAATGTGACAACTTCCATGTCTGTTGTAATGGATAAAATAAACCCAACGAAATGTATAGGCTATGATAAACAATAGCAAATGATTGGATATCATACCTCTGTGACTCTTTTTAAGGAATATGAACAAGCTACCCATACGATTAGACTACTTAAACCACAAGGTCCCCACTTTATATGCAACCCACGACATTTGTAGGTTAGATGAAACTAGGGTGTGTTATTATCAACTATCACCCTTTAAAGCTGTTGCCTATACAGGGTGTAACAAAAGGTCGTGGCCAAACTTAGATGACTTATTCCTTAGGTTAAACTAAGAATATAATTCATATAAACATTTGGCCAAACACGTCTTGTTCTTTGGTTATCGCATGAATTAAGAACCCAAATTCCAACTCCGCCTCCCCATCTCCACCCACGCTCTTGATATTGCATTGTATTGCAAAAACAAATCAGAATAGGAAGGTAGTGAATGAAGACAATGAACTGAAGGTAGAGAACAAACTGTTAAGAAACAAAATCAGACTAATGGAAAAATATCTCTATTGCCAAACAATTTGTCCTGGAGGGGAAGCAACAATTGTTCGAAAACTACGTTAGTCGGTGTTAATGTAGGACTGATAATACCATAGATGTTTTAATAACGCGAAGTATTAAATGCGAACATCAGTTCTGCACAGATCAAAGCTAAAATAAGAAAACCTTCTGAAATAAGAAAAGGCCGATAACAGTGCTATTGGGTCAAAGGGAATCACTTAACACTGCACGAACTTGCAGCAGCTGGATTATTGGTCTGGTGCTGTCGGAATCTGTTGTCCATCTCTTACTACGGTGTTGGAGGTTTGCGTCGATTTAATAGTCCAGCTACTGTACGTTTGGTGATATTGTGACGAGTCCTTGTCAGCAATGCGAGATGGTTCACAATAATTCGTCAAAAATCCTTCCCTGGGCGTTAGAGCAGGTTTGCAAATGCCCTGCAGACGACGTTAATTCCATGAAGTGCTGGAGTGGTTCGTAAAAATAAAAAAAAAATGTAAAAATGTTATTGTTTCCCAAAGACACCTGGTTCCTGTGTGTGGTTGGGGGGATAGCAGTTACAGTAATTGTTCAAAGTTTCTTCCCTGAACATTAATGCAGGTTTGACACCGTCGAGCCAATGAATTTCGGAATCGGACATGTTCGAAAATTTCCAACGGTGGTTTCGTTTTTGCAATAGCCAGAGCATGGGCGGAGGTGGGGAGGAGGAGCTGGAATTTGGGTTCTTAATTCATGCGATAACCAAAGAATAAGACGTTTTTGGCCAAATGTTTATATGAATTATATTCTTAGTTTGACCTAAGGAATTAGTCACCTAAGTTTGGACACGCCCTTTTGTTACACCCTGTATAGCCGAGCGACATGTGATGCTCAGTCAACGAGTGGCATCACAGCGACACCCGATAATTTTCGAGGAAAGGTATACGGAGCCGAATTATAATATGGCCCCATCCTTTCACCATTGCAATTCCCGGTCCAGTCATGATCACATGTCTGTCCCTGCGGGACGATTTCCCCAACATATAATTGGTTTAGATGATACTGCTAGGGCAGGTGGTAATGTATACAGCCGCTGATAGTTTTTTCCCTCACTCCCATGTTCGAAAGAGCACACTGACATTCAGTTTACTATAAATAACGCTGATGAGACTGGGGTGGGGGGGGGGGGGATAAGTCCAACTCAGTTACTTGTAGCTCCATCGCTAGTATAAAGAAGGGGTCTTCTTCTGAGCCTTCAAACTATCGTCCTATTGCTTTAACCTGCGTGGCCTGTAAAATTATGGAATCTGTTATTCGGGACGTTATACTGGAGTTTTTTGAGAAGCATTCTGTGATCAATACTGACCAATTTGGCTTTCTCCCTGGTCGTTCTGCTACTCTTGTTGTTGCTTGTCCTCGACCGTTGGACTAGTGCGCTTGATATTGGTGTCCCTTCCGATACGATATACTTGATTTTAAAAAAGCATTTGAGTCGGTGATTCATCGAAAATTATTGTTTAAAGTTGAAAATTGTGGTATTGTTGGGGATCTCACTAGATGGATCTCTGCCTTTTTGAGCAACCGAACACAACGGGTATCTATTACCAACACACTCTCTTCTAGTGTTTCTGTGCCATGTGGGGTGCCCCAGGGCTCTGTCCTGGAGCCACTGCTTTTTGTCATTTACTTAAATGACCTGAAGTTTGTAAACGATGATATATTCGGGTACAAATTTGCTGACGATTTAAAAATTGGCACTGAAAGTTACCTGCAGTGCGGATCTATCAGTCTTGATCAGTAGTCCCAAAACGTGGCCGAGTGGTCCCGCAGATGGCAACTTCCCATCTCAACTAACAAATGTTTTACCTTCCATGTTGGCCATCAGAACGTTTGTTCCAATTATCGTTTGGAGCAATCTACGCTGCCATCGGTCTTGGAGGTTAGAGACCTTGGTGTTTGGTTTTCACACAACCTGAAGTCATCACTCCACTGTCACAAAATCTCAGGTCAGGCTTATTGTCGGGCAGCCATTGTAAACTAATGCTTTACGTCAGGGCACTGGCGCACTAAAGTATGGGCCTTCAAGGTTTTTGTAAGACCACTCTTAGAGTATGCGACGCCAGTGTGGTCACCGCATCTAGTGGGGGATACTGCCCTTCTTGAGGCTGTTCAGCGTAAATTTACAAAGCGTCTTCCAGGCTTTCGAGATCTGAGGTACTCGGAACGTCGTAATCAGACTGGCCTGGAACTACTCGAGTTGCGACGTATCAAGTTTGATCTTATTTTAACATTTAAGATTTTGCATGGTCTTACTGCTGTGAGCCTCCCATTCTTTGATTTGGCCCCGGGTCATATTTGTACTAGGGGTCACCAATGGAAACTTGTCAGGCAGGTTTCTATTCACAATACTCGCCTGAATTTTTTCTCGGTTCGGGTGGTCCGTATTTGGAATGCTCTGAGTAGGCATGCTGTAAACCAGTCCACAGTGGAAGGGTTCCGCCGCTCGCTGGCATCTGAGAATCTCCTGCCCTTTCTTAAATACCAAATCTAGGTCACGGTGTCAGTGGCTCATCGCCCTTCCGTTTTCCTACCACCATGACGTGGTTGAAACTATATATTATTAAGGAGTCAGACTTGCCCAGAGTCCCCTAGTCAACATTTAACTGGCTGGCAGCCGTACTCCGTTGATAGGCTGCCACCAGACTCTAAACCAAGAGTCCGCTGGGTCTAACTTCTGCTATGACATTCGTGTAGAACATTCGTGGTATATATTTGGTGTTGAAAACAGCTTTAAAAATAATCAGCAAGAAGCAGGTCAGCCAAATATCGGTCATGAAGTAAAAACAATCCAGGTTATCTTGCCGTGAACGTGTTGGTACATATTCGATATTTTAGTTGAACAAATAAATTATTACAGTTTCCAACTCTTAACTTCAGCTTGAAGTTAATTCCACTTTTTTAACTGAAAACGAACTGTGACAATATCGTCTCGTTTCAAGTGTCCAAGAAGGGGTCAAGTTCTTCTCGATTGAGATTATCCGATATTACATAAGTTAAACAGCCCATGGCCAACAATCACATACCTAACAGTTGCTACATTCGAAGTTCCCACCTACTGTAATCGTGCTTGGCCGCGAACGCAGGACACCAAACCTCCAATGACGGAAGCGAGTGGTTGCTTAAATACTAAGGCTACGCGCCGACCTGTAGGAGAGCGACTAATACTGCTTCCTGCAAGCCTTACCAAACTTCCGTTTACACTTTCGAGAGAAGAAATTTTTGCTTTCTCAGCTACGCTTTTGATTGCATGAACGCGCGAGCAAGAGCGACGCACTCATTGACTGAAAAACGGTCCCAAGGATCCGTTTCTGGTTTCTCGGCGGTAGGCATACTAACTGAATAGTGGAATGTACCGACATTACCTATTTAATAATTAAGAAATAGAGGTATCAAAATGTTTCTGGCATGTAGGAGGAAAATGTCAAAGCTCGGAATCTTTCGTACATCCAATATTTTAGGAGATACAATGAATTGAAAACAACCGCGAAATCGGACCGCTTACCACAACAAGCAAAACGAAAAGAGCTACAATGATATAACTGTAATGAGTTGTACCACGACATATAGATTCCTTGCATCCTGCAAATATAAAGAATCATTCAGCAACTAGAGTTCATGCCTTAAATACAAACGTTGTATTTAAGCATAAATCTAGACACACGCTAGTGTGTCGTGCCAAGTTATGCAACAAACATAACAACAAACATCACATTAATTCAATTGTCGAGGTTGTAAACCATTGCAGCGCGACGCCATAGCGTCAGTGTCTTATATCATGAAGCATAGTTGGGCACATTTCAGGTACTTTGGGAAAAATAATTATAAGGTACAAAAGCTTAAATTTGTTGAAGTCGTGAGCAATGAATGACCCACCTCACAAAAATTGACTCGTGTAGGAATGCCATGTTGGCTGCTTTCAATGCAAAATCTGACCGTCAATAACGTTGTAAATGTGTTACTAGCTATCTAACTAGTCCGCTCATCCCGAAGTTAATTTCCATAGGGTGATTATTCATCGATACCGAGATAACGGGAAGGCTTCCAGCTATGAAATTGGGCGAATGGGTGCAGTACAATACGAACTGCGTACCTTTTAGGGTTTGGAGCCTGAGGGCGTAACGGGAATGGCGTGGGAGGGTGCGTAAGTACGAAAATATTGTTATAACCATTGTTAGTATTGTCGGCATCGTCTCTCATTGGACAGCCAAAGTTCCGACAATGACAACGTGTATACTCACGTGCGTGCCTAGACACACACTAGTGTATCACGATAAATCTAAACAACGTTGCAAAGAAATTGTATTCACGTCCAATACACGAAAAATAAACCAACTCTAAAAACAAAGCCAAAAAGTGGTAAAGAGGCCACCAAGTTGAGAGTGGTTCAGCCCTTCAAAGGTGTGATATCAACACACCAAAACTAACTAAATAAAAAAAATTACAACAAAATTAATACCAAACCAAAAACCTATAAAGAGGTGACTAAGTTGAGAATGGTTCAGCCTATAGGCAAAATATAGTAGCAAAAACTAATTTGTTGAAAACCAATTTTTTGTTGAAGTGGCACTTTATTACACATCTGCACGGTAGTGGAGTTGAGTCAATACACAATTAAAAAAAAAAGGAGTGATATCATATCAAAAACCAAAATTGGTAAAAGGGGCCGCCAAGTTCCGGATGGTTCGGCCCTTCAAAAGAGTGATATCAACACACCAAAACATTGGCCAACTTATTCGCACCGAATAAGACTTTGGACGTTAAATGAAAACTTGGACATTGCTACCGAAAGTAGCAAGTTCTAGTTTTCATTTAACCTTCGAACTATTAAGCGGTGCGATTAACTTGGCGAATGTTTTGATGTGTTGATATCACTCCTTTGAATGGCCAAACCATTCGGAACTTGGCGGCCTCTTTTACCTGTTTTGGTTTTTGATATGTTGAATTTACCCAAACAGCTTCCCCCACAATGGCGGTCATAAATTTAGATTCAAGAATCTCTGTTAGCTGAAAAGAAAGTTATATTAACCCAAAAGGAGTTATCCCTACCGAGCTATCTTGTGAGAGCATTTTATACTTAAGGTTTGATGTTTGCACAAACGTAGGACACACAGTGGAGATCGCGAACGCTATTAACCTACATGAAGACCCACAGGTGGGGTTTCGCCATAGCCAAGGCCGGCTAGGGCTCAAACATTAAAGCCAAAAGTAGACCATTCACCAGAAGCTTTTAAAAAAGACCAGAACTTTAATCTATCTAGTAAATAACTAACAGTTAAAGACGATCTCAACTAAATTAGCTGTCGATCCAAGAGCAGCTCCTCTAATCGGCCGTTGGGTCACGGAGGACTCTTCATAACGATTCTGAGGGTGCCTAAACGTGCACGCGCTTACAACGTTCCTCCAATCACCTCGACCCCTCACAGGTTGAAAAGGCTTCAGGGTATTAGTCCCGAGTTATGATTATTCTTCTGACCCCTAAATACTGGTCCTTATGTGGCAACTAACTGAAGCCTGTGCTATGCATGGCTGGTGTTTGATGCACCGTTTGCAACATTGGGACGGTTTGCTCTCTCATGTGTTTGTTGCGGAAGGCGTGTATCTCGTCCAAGTATTTTTGCGTACACTGGTTAACAAAAGCTGATTTTCTTTCATTTCGCTGATTCCATCAG